>CM031966.1:19267747-19332747 GCA_018749465.1 Paracanthobrama guichenoti | reverse complement strand
CTTTTGAGCTGTTTGCCAGATTTCACTAGTGACAATATGATGCCAGGTTATTGCTATCTATCTATCTATCTATCTATCTATCTATCTATCTATCTATCTATCTATCTATCTCTATCTATCTATCTATCTGTCTGTCTGTCTGTCTGTCTGTCTGTCTGTCTGTCTGTCTGTCTGTCTGTCTGTCTGTCTGTCTGTCTGTCTGTCTGTCTGTCTGTCTGTCTGTCCATCCATCCATCCATCCATCCACTTTTTTTCAAAGTGATCTAAAAGTCGGCTGTTTACTTCTTGGCATGCAGTTCAAACTCAGAACACTTGTTTTCCTGGAGGATTACCTAAGCGATACCTGGAAATCAGGTTGAAAACAAAGATGGACCACATTAAATGGACTCCAAGTGCTGCAACCCGCCTTAAAAAGAAAGGCTGATGCATTGCAGTAATTAGGTGAATCCTTTGGCAATGATACACGCACACTTCCTCTGTTCCCCCCCACTCTCTTCAGGTGTCGGTACGTCCAAATGAGCTGATAGATTTAGAATGATGCCAGACGAATGAGGTCAGGCAGCGTGAGGCCGCTGGATCGTGGCGCGTTATCTTCAACAAACACATGTCTTTCAGTCCAATTACACTCCTGCTGCAAATGGAGCATCTGACTCCCCTACACACACCACCACATCGCTCTGTCACTCACACAATCTCCAACAGTTTCTTTTCAGAGTTCAGGCCAATGCCCACACGTACACCTACAAACACGCACACACAAATCCAGGCAGGAAATCATTAGTGTCCAAACAGGTGTTTTTTTGTTTTTTTTTACAGAAATAGTGCATGGTGCTGCGTAGATAGAGGCTAAAGTTTTACTAACTGGTTTTATATAGCAAATCTTAATATTTTTGTTGTGTTTAGCAGTAAAAATATTTAATCTTGATTTGCTTTCAGAGAATGCAGCGTAATATCCCAAATAACTGTGTAAAATGACCTAATTGGCTATTCATGTTGCAAAGCATCATGGGTATGTGCCGTTTTATTCTCACCCTCTTGCAGAAGTGTAGTGCATTTAATGAACCGCTTTCGTGAAAACTAGCTTTCTTACTTTAAATCTTGTTCTGTTTGCTTCAGGATACATCTATTATTTTATGTATCTGATTTCCCAGTGTCAATCAAGGTTGCAATTTTTAAAGGTTAAGTTAAGCATGCACCAGAGGAATTTCATCAGCATTAAAAGCTTTATTTCATTCAAATAAAGTCATCTGAGTAAACACATACTGAAACATTCAAATAAAAAGTTATTTGTGTGAACGCATATTGCTGATTATTGCCTTTCATTCACTTAAGATACAACTGACCAATATTGAGTAGACTACATCTTGGATAAGATTTCTAAAAGTTTCACACATACAGCACAAATTACAGGCATGCATAAACACGGATATGATGCATGTCTAAAGTAGCCTATATAGAAAGAATAATCCAGCCTTATAAACTTCTTGATTTCACTTAACTTAGGGCCAGATTTACTAAAACCTTGCGCCAATGCAAAAACCTTTTTTGGCATTAAAAAACTACTGTCAGGATTTACTAAAGTGAAAAGTGTGCTGAAAAGGCCATGGACAGTTATTTTTGCGGCTGAATTTATTCCATATGCATTTGTATGAGTTTCCCTTTCAGACGCAGTAGTTATGTGAGGAGAGTATTTAAATGAATCATGCGAGGTGATTTACTAAGGTTTGCACTAGTCAGTTTACTGGTGTTTGTGCCAATATTTATCGCCCAAAAAAGCACGTCTTAAACCAGACGCTAACGGGTAGATTGCGTTGGTCATTATGGAAATGATCCGGCTGTCTGTGTGCTTTCATTTGTCCGTCGTCAGTAGATCACGTGCAGAACTTTCCACTCCCATCTACACACTGATGTCTATGGAAGCGACAATAATCCTTTCCATTATAATTAGACAACACGTTTTATTCATATCAGATACACATTGTGTAAGTAACTTTAAGATTTCTCTAATCTTCTCCCAGTTTACCAGATAATATCATATCATAATGCCGCGTTCCAGGCAATCCGTAACCCGTGTTTTTCCAACGTTCTACCCGTGAAAGTGTACTGGAACAGCAGTCCCATGACTTCCCACCCGTGAACTCGTACCAGAGCTGCGTTCCACTCCACCTAAGCACATCCCTGCCGCCATTTTGAAGTGAGTTCCACTTTGTGAAGTGGACAAGGGAAGTGTATATGGACAGACCCTCGCGCCCTCGATTTTGACAGAGGGAGCGAGTCTACTTCATATGTACACTTCAGGCACCTTCATATACCACAATGCAACACGATTATGATGTCACCGCACATTGCGTTTAATTTACGCCACCACAAACAACGCTTTAATTATTTTTAAAAACATTTAAAACAACCCAAACACACCTATATTCATAAAGAATGCTGCATTAAACAATTTTGTAAAGGAAAAAAATAAATAATAAAATCAACTCCATAGTGGATTCCAAGTGATCAAGGGCTTAGGACGTTCCAGTTCAGTCCATTGCAAAGGTTCCACCAGTAGTGGGCACTCATGCAACGTAAGCAATGACGCACATCCGAGTGAACAAGACGGAGGGAAGTTAGCGAGTGAAGGGCATAATGAAAACGAACTGGAACGCAGCACAGATCAATGTACTCCCAGTTATGCGCTCTGATACCACATAGCCCGCGAAACAACAATGGCAGCCCCTATTCCTCTTCCTGATATTCAAGTCAAGTCACCTTCATTTATATAGCTCTTTTTTACAATATCCTGTGGATGTAGTAGCCAATTCAATTCAAATCCACACTAGTCATTTCTGAATTTTGTCCACCAACAGTGTTTCAGAACTTCTTTATTCTCTTAGTTTCTAGGAGAGAAGTTTAGTTTCTGTGAAAATTCAAATACTCGGTTCTGAGTGATGTATAACGAAACACTTTTTTGTGAATTTGAACACACATTTGATGATGAATCACTGCTAAGAATCAATAACACAACACGTTTTCAAGTGCCTTTGAGCCCAGGGCTGAGAACGGACGGATACATCAAAGACTGGGGCTGGAGACGGATGCCTGCTCGACCCGCCTGCACATCAATTCTGCATGGGCCTGAGAAAGAGCATGCGCTGGGCTGAACCTCAGAGGAATCGCATCATGAAAAGTTGATGTAGTAAAAGACAGAAGGCGCACTAATAAGAGACCGAAAAAGACAGCGAGGAGGGAGTCGAGAACTGCAGGCAGGACGGAGAATAAAAAGAGACAAGTGAAGAGAGAGAAAACCAGCGGCGTGAAAACTTTCTGCAAGCCTGAATTCTGTCTGATCACAAGCAGAGAGTTTGTGAGACAATTTAGATGAAGTGGAGCCGATGGGTGGCATATTCTGCTGTGGCCACGTCTTCAACAGCAATATTTCTGCTGGTAAACATTTGGATGGAGTGAAGCTTAGTAAATGAGCATTAGACAGTGAGAGAGGCGTAAGAGTGAAGGCCAACAGGGCAACAATTTGCAGTCATATTGTTATAAAGAGCACCAAAGGCCAGAAGAAACCATTATCTTGTATTCACAGAACCGGTATCTCACACAAACAAAAGCAACCTCAACTGAGTTGTTAAAAAAAATCAAGACTCAGCTCTTAGTAAAAATAGTTCTAGCCTTCTATACAAAACTTTGATATTTTTATGTCTAAACTTGAACATAAACGCTTGCATCTCTGAATGTAAAAAGTGGCAACCTACAATTGCCTTAAAGAGTTGTTTCTAGCTGATTTAACCCATAAAAATTAGTATAAATGAACGTGGGTGGATTCAGTAATGTTAAATAATATTTTTGACTTGAATAAATCCAGTTAATATACACTCACCTAAAGGATTATTAGGAACACCATACTAATACTGTGTTTGACCCCCTTTCGCCTTCAGAACTGCTTTAATTCTACGTGGCATTGATTCAACAAGGTGTTGAAAGCATTCTTTAGAAATGTTGGCCCATATTGATAGGATAGCATCTTGCAGTTGATGGAGATTTGTGGGATGCACATCCAGGGCACGAAGCTCCCGTTCCACCACATCCCAAAGATGCTCTATTGGGTTGAGATCTGGTGACTGTGGGGGCCATTTTAGTACAGTGAACTCATTGTCATGTTCAAGAAACCAATTTGAAATGATTCAAGCTTTGTGACATGGTGCATTATCCTGCTGGAAGTAGCCATCAGAGAATGGGTACATGGTGGTCATAAAGGGATGGACATGGTCAGAAACAATGCTCAGGTAGGCCGTGGCATTTAAACGATGCCCAATTGGCACTAAGGGCCTAAAGTGTGCCAAGAAAACATCCCCCACACCATTACACCACCACCACCAGCCTGCACAGTGGTAACAAGGCATGATGGATCCATGTTCTCATTCTGTTTTACGCCAAATTCTGACTCTACCATCTGAATGTCTCAACAGAAATCGAGACTCATCAGACCAGGCAACATTTTTCCAGTCTTCAACTGTCCAATTTTGGTGAGCTCGTGCAAATTGTAGCCTCTTTTTCCTATTTGTAGTGGAGATGAGTGGTACCTGGTGGGGTCTTCTGCTGTTGTAGCCCATCCGCCTCAAAGTTGTGCGTGTTGTGGCTTCACAAATGCTTTGCTGCATTTTTTGCATCAGTTGTAACGAGTGGTTATTTCAGTCAAAGTTGCTCTTCTATCAGCTTGAATCAGTCGGCCCATTCTCCTCTGACCTCTAGCATCAACAAGGCATTTTCACCCACAGGACTGCCGCATACTGGATGTTTTCCCTTTTCACACCATTCTTTGTAAACCCTAGAAATGGTTGTGCGTGAAAATCCCAGTAATCTGGCACCAACAACCATGCCATGCTTAAAATTGCTTAAATCACCTTTCTTTCCCATTCTGACATTCAGTTTGGAGTTCAGGAGATTGTCTTGACCAGGACCACACCCCTAAATGCATTGAAGCAACTGCCATGTGATTGGTTGATTAGATAACTGCATTAATGAGAAATTGAACAGGTGTTCCTAATAATCCTTTAGGTGAGTGTAGATGTTAGATTGTCATTCTTTCAGTGCTTCTTCGATGTCTTGTTTTATTGTCTTCCACAATTACATGATAAAGTTTAATATTTAGCATTTAAAAAACAAAATTTGAGTGGTATTTTCTTAATAAACCAAAATTAATTCTTAAAAAACAACAGTGTAAAATAAGATTTTTTTCAGAGAATATATCTTGAAATGTTGTTTTTCTTACCCTGGAGGCAGTTTTCTCTTATTTTAAGCATAAAACTCACACTTAAGAAAAATGCAAAATACACATTTTTGTATTTAATCTATTTCAAGTAATTTATTCTTAAAGTCCCATTGAACCGGAAGTAGCGAGTGAGTTTTCTTCAGTGCTGTGACGTATTGCCAAGTGAAAGGGAATATTGAACAGAGGGCAGGGTTTAACTTCAGCGCTCCTCCTCTCCATCTCTCGCTCACCGCAGACTAACGGTTGGAGGGGAGTGGTTACGCATTTTCAAACCTAAGCCGCCAAACTGACATCATCTGAGAAGGAACGCCGTTTCCAGACCGGAAGTTACTTTTCAGATTTTGATTAAAGATTACCGCGACAAACTATTTTTTTCTGTGTATTAACTTGCACGAATGAATTGTTCACCCTAAGAGCTGTAATGTGTACTAAGTAAATAGGGTCAATTTTGATTTCATGAGGACTTTAACGCATTTCATGTAATGGTTCATGGTGTAGAGGAATCCACTAAGGATATGTTTACACGGTAACAATTTTCTAAAACGGAAACGATTTTCCTTTTATGGTTTTCGCATACACAATCCCCACCCAATAGCCTCGCATAGCGCCAGTGCGTTTCGGGCGTCTTGAGTTCGAGTCCCGGCTCATGGACCTTTCCTGTTCTTTCAGTATTTCATCATCGATTTGGACTCGCGCTGGGATTGGTGTAAAATCGACGTCATCGTTACTGTCTTTACAGTGTGTACAATCGCTGACAGTAATGGGTGTTTGTTTCCGAAATACGCGCTTTACGTGGTAGACCAATCACAGCAGACTGGGCCATCTGACCAATCAGAGCAGAGTAGGTTTGTGGAAAGGAGGGATTTAGAGAGACTGATTTAATGCATGTAAACCTGTTGTAGGAGTTTTTAGGAAAATTTAAAATAGCATAATAGGGACACTTTAAAGATTATTCTAAACTATGTTATGAAAGATATAACGGAATGAATTGATATACCATTTTATTTTATGCAATATGTGTGTAAAATGGCCATACGTGGGTTTTCCCATTCAATACAATGTATCTATACACTGTATCTAATTTGCATATTAATGTGTTCTTGGAGCAACATGTAATGAAAAAGAAGGGTAATAATGGGAGTTACAAGGGAACTTGGAATTCATAGGAATATTGATTTATAATTTCTTTCACTATGTCCCCAAAATGCCTGATAAACATGCTTTAAGTCCTGGTGTCATCTACAGTGGACATGTATAAAATCAATGATCTTTCTAATCATATTTGTATTAGAAACCCCATAACATTTTCCTGAGATGTTGATTTCTAACAAACAATTTGAAAATTAATCAGATTTAAATTAAAATTAGAAAATATTATCATATTTCCCTAAGAATGCTAAATTTGATCACTAAATAATGTCAGTCATTTTTAAACACTAAGGAGAAGTTGTTGTCCTGGTGAAACCTCCAAACATTTGGTATCTCTGAAAAGCCCTGAATGTGCTTTTTACATGACATCCAGACTGTGACTGTATGTTGTCAGAGAAATTCACTAAAATATGTCCACTGCTTGCCTCAGTTGATCTACACTGAAAAAAGAGTGTGTTGGATTTACATTATTTAATTGTGTACATCAGTCCCACATGAATCAATTAAGTTAAACAAACATAATTTGTTCATGTAACTTCAACATTATGGAATTAATACATTTTAAGTGACCCAATTAAGTAGTGAAAAAAAGTGAATTTGGATGATGAATTTTATATGAATTTTTATGATGAATTTTATATTATAAATTCAAAGTGAATTTAAATGGATCCCTGACATGATTCAGGCATTTAATTTCATATAGTGATGTGTCATTCATGAACAATTCGTTCATTTTGAACGAATCTTTAATATGACTCGAGAACAATGAGTTGTCTCAGAGAGCGATTCGTTAATTTTGTATTGACCACGCATGCGCAACATCCATATGTTCTGTACAGGAAACAGAAAAGATTAATTAATCTCTCGAGTCTTCGGGTTCGAGTCGTTTGTTCAATGTACCGGAAACAGAAAAGATTAGTTCATCTCTCGAGTCTTCGGGTTCGAGTCGTTCGTTCAGTGTACCGGAAACAGAAAAGATTAGTCCATCTCTCGAGTCTTCGGGTTCGAGTCGTTCGTTCAGTGTACCGGAAACAGAAAAGATTAGTTCATCTCTCGAGTCTTCGGGTTCGAGTCGTTCGTTCAGTGTACCGAAACAGAAAAGATTAGTCCATCTCTCGAGTCTTCGGGTTCGAGTCGTTCGTTCAGTGTACCGAAACAGAAAAGATTAGTCCATCTCTCGAGTCTTCGGGTTCGAGTCGTTCGTTCAGTGTACCGGAAACAGAAAAGATTAGTTCATCTCTCGAGTCTTCGGGTTCGAGTCGTTCGTTCAGTGTACCGGAAACAGAAAAGATTAGTCCATCTCTCGAGTCTTCGGGTTCGAGTCGCTCGTTCAGTGTACCGGAAACAGAAAAGATTAGTCAATCTCTCGAGTCTTCGGATTCGAGTCGTTCGTTCAGTGTACCGGAAACAGAAAAGATTAGTTAATCTCTCGAGTCTTTGGATTCGAGTCATTCGTTCAGTGTACCGGAAACAGAAAAGATTAGTTAATCTCTTGAGTCTTCGGGTTCGAGTTGTTCGTTCAGTGTACCGGAAACAGAAATGATTAGTTCATCTCTCGAGTCAGTCTTCGGGTTCTTTTGTCACGTGACAGCCGTGTTGGATACAGAAATTTGTTCATTCACAACCTTCCTTACAAACAAGTGCATAGTTTTTGTTTTGTTTTGTTTTTTTGTTGAGTTTTTTAGCTATAATAATTGATTTTCCTATGAAGACTGGACACATTGGGTTGGTCAGAATGGATAGGCATAACATAAATGTTTATTGCACATATCTTCTGATGATTTTATAATAATAAATATATTACAACATGCAGTCAATAATACCAATGTAATGTTGTATATGTTGCGAGACACTGAACCGGGAAGAGATGAACTAATCTTTCCAGGGAGGGAACAGACGTGATTAAATGTGACGTGGCAAAAGAAAGAACGATTCGGATCGGGAGGTGAGGTGAACTAACAGACTGTATACATAGCCTGATTAAGACCCAGCTAAGCAATTAATGAATAATTTCTTTCTCAAAGTTTGGCCATGGCTGCATTAGCTTATAGTTTATTTTTAAATGTGTTGGAAAATGTAATGTGTATCATTTTAATTAGATTCTGCTGAAATGAACGAAATGACTTGAAAAAAAGATTTGTTCATTTTGCTGAACGAGATTCAAAGATCCGAGTCAGTAAAATGATCCAAACTTCCCAAAACTATCGGTCCCACATGAATCATTTAAGTTAAACAAACATAATTTGTTCATACATTTTAAGTGACCCAATTAAGTAGTCTCAACGTGAATTTTATATGGATCCCTGACATGATCAACTTCAATTTCATATATTTTAATATTACACAACTGAATTATAACACTGCACCAGCTAGTTGACTTTTAGCTAGCAAAAGCACACATTAGCATCTTAAATGCTAAGCATTAAAAGCTCCTTGAACAAAGCTGTTATGACATTAGTCGTATTAGTCCACAGCCTAAGTAAACACTCCACTCTTCTCCACAATGGTAACCCACTGTAATTAAAATTTTTCCAAAAATTCCAACATAATTGAATATTAAACACTATCAAACACAATCAAGTCTCCCCCTTTCTCATCTTGCTCAAAAATACATAAAATTATACTTTTACATATAAAATAACAACATTTACTCTCTCTTGATATGGACTTGAGTCCATATGCAAAGCATGCTGGGAACTAACAAGCCCCGCCTAGTTTCAGTTAATGCAGTTAACTCAACACAAACAGATTGACTTATATTTAAGTGGAACACAGTCAAATTAAGTTAGGACAAAATGTATAGCAATTGTGTTGCTTTAGCTCATTTTAATTAAGCACTTTTCAGTGTCCGTTTTTTTTTGGGGGATTTTCTGTACTCACCAATAAATTATCGTGATCCATGATGAGTGAACGAATCTAGCGGCGTGCTAGATGCTGTATAACCATCACGTCCGCATTTGTCCGCGAATGTTGCCATGGTTTCTACAAGCGGAAACCAAGGATAGCGCGGATATTACATCATTGATAGCCGACATGACAAGGGATGAGCCATTATTTAAAATTGGAATTTCTCTGGATTTACAAATCCTTGGGAACTTTTGGGATACTGTAAGTACACAACTGCATGAAATAGTATATCACACTGTGCAAGTGGTTTTTGGATATTTTATTACAAAAATCTTACATATTGTGCCTTTAAAGGGGCTATATGTAGAATTCAGAAATTCACTAAGTTATTAGTGAATTAGCTAATTAACTGCAGCCAGCAATTTATTGTGCACACATAACGTACAAGAGACATGCTATGCTTGCGTGCTTTCTTCTCAATAACATAATAAACACACAACAAAAATAAAAGCGGTGAAAAATCAGCAGTTAAGAAAACATCTGATCATAAAGATATGTTTGCACCTGCATCTTGTCGAAAGATGAGGTAGGCTTATTAAAATCACACTGATATGATAGTTTGATTGTTGACTGTAGACTATAAATCTGGTTATGTGAGTCTGTAGTTAGAATAAATCCATTTTCTTTGCATGACACATTGACATTACAGCACAGAATGGCTCCTTCGGCATGATCCTGAATACTGTATAAGCATTCGTTTCATGTGTCATTCGAAAAGAGGCTCTCGGGAGCGCGTAACCGCAACATCCTTTTGAAAAAGGATCCGGAGAAAACGTCCTTAGTCCTTCACATAAAAATCAGTCTGCCAGCTTTTATAGACAGCCTAGGAAGTCGGGAAGGTCTCGTTTTTTAAGTTTCGTTACAAGCTGTTCACACATTGAAAGCAAAAATGCGATCAATACATGAACATTCCTACATATATTAATATCTAACAATTTTTTAAACAAGGTACATTTACTTGCTGCATAATATTTATAAAGACTTTTGTGGTTTTAATTTAAATTTAGATATTTTAAAAAGGATTAAGCTGTCTTTTTCCTTTTTTTGTGCAGTGTGAGTCTGCTTAATGTTGTTTCTTTAATCATGAACCATGAAATAAAAGTTATTAAATGTATGAAATATAATGTATAGAAATAAAATAAAATAAAAAGTCCACTACTGACATTTCAAACATAATACTAGAAAACCCTATATGTTTCTTGTATCATTACGTTTAATAGTTAAATCATATTAAAAAAATTAAATGCACACTGTAAAAATGTTTTTAAAGTTGTAAATAAAACAAGAAAATACAATTTCAGTCTTTCTACTTAAAGGTGCTGTATGTAAGTTTTTTACTGTACTAAAACATGAAAATGCCATAATATGTTTGCAGATATTTAGGAAAAACAATACTACAGCCAGTTATTTTACTTTGAAATGTGCGTTGCGTGTCGCAATGTCTGTTTTTAGTTTGGTGTATTTGCCAATTTACCCAATAGTATTTCAGCACCACAGGTTGCCAGTTGGTGGAAAATATTGCTACCATGGAAGCCAGCAAACACACTGAGTCAAAGATCAGATTCTGGGTCTACCGACCTTTTGAATGACACAGACACCATCCTGTTTTGCAACCATCTTTATTGTCAATTACCTGAAATCAAGTGCATGATGTACACTCACCTAAAGGATTATTAGGAACACCATACTAATACTGTGTTTGACCCCCTTTCACCTTCAGAACTGCCTTAATTCTACGTGGCATTGATTCAACAAGGTGCTGAAAGCATTCTTTAGAAATGTTGGCCCATATTGATAGGATAGCATCTTGCAGTTGATGGAGATTTGTGGGATGCACATCCAGGGCACGAAGCTCCCGTTCCACCATATCCCAAAGATGCTCTATTGGGTTGAGATCTGGTGACTGTGGGGGCCATTTTAGTACAGTGAACTCATTGTCATGTTCAAGAAACCAATTTGAAATGATTCGAGCTTTGTGACATGGTGCATTATCCTGCTGGAAGTAGCCATCAGAGAATGGGTACATGGTGGTCATAAAGGGATGGACATGTTCAGAAACAATGCTCAGGTAGGCCGTGGCATTTAAACGATGCCCAATTGGCACTAAGGGGCCTAAAGTGTGCCAAGAAAACATCCCCCACACCATTACACCACCATCACCAGCCTGCACAGTGCTAACAAGGCATGATGGATCCATGTTCTCATTCTGTTTATGCCAAATTCTGACTCTAACATCTGAATGTCTCAACAGAAATCGAGACTCATCAGACCAGGCAACATTTTTCCAATCTTCAACTGTTCAATTTTGGTGAGCTTGTGCAAATTGTAGCCTCTTTTTCCTATTTGTAGTGGAGATGTGTGGTACCCGGTGGGGTCTTCTGCTGTTGTAGCCCATCCGCCTCAAGGTTGTGCATGCTGTGGCTTCACAAATGCTTTGCTGCATTTTTTGCATCGGTTGTAACGAGTGGTTATTTCAGTCAAAGTTGCTCTTCTATCAGCTTGAATCAGTCGGCCCATTCTCCTCTGACCTCTAGCATCAACAAGGCATTTTTGCCCACAGGACGGCCGCATACTGGATGTTTTTCCCTTTTCACACCATTCTTTGTAAACCCTAGAAATGGTTGTGCGTGAAAATCCCAGTAACTGAGCAGATTGTGAAATACTCAGACCGGCCCGTCTGGCACCAACAACCATGCCACGCTCAAAATTGCTTAAATCACCTTTCTTTCCCATTCTGACATTCAGTTTGGAGTTCAGGAGATTGTCTTGACCAGGACCACACCCTGGAACTGAAGCAACTGCCATTTGATTGGTGGATTAGATAATTGCATTAATGAGAAATTGAACAGGTGTTCCTAATAATCCTTTAGGTGAGTGTATATGCAGCCTGTACCAGCGACAGGAAGTGGGTGGATTTTGTGAGAGAATTCCACCAGAGAGGATTTTGTAAGAAATGATTGTCACTTTCATCTCATCTGACTGTGTCTGTTCTTCTGGAAAACTCTGGTTTGTTTGATTCTGACAGTTTTTGGTTCAGACTTTGCTTTGTGACCTTGAAATACTTCATTGTGTATAAGCTGAAAATAAAAAAAGAGAGTGCCAACAGAGGAAGAGCTATGCAGGCAACAATGCCATCAATTAAATGAGGGTTTTGTTTATTTGAAGCAACACATCTATTTACGTGTTGTGGTGGTGCCATAAAAAGCAATGCAATTCTCATTTGTTTCTTATGTTGTAAGTGTGCTAAACCTGAAGTCAACACAGTTTCCTAACCCAGTGCAATTCAAGTTTCTAGTGTAATTTATCTGTCCTTAATGACTTTTAGCAGAACGTATTTGATTTTAACATATTTGGGCCAATGAGATTGCAGCTGGAGACTGAGGGTTTTTTTAGATGAAGAAAGGCCAAAATGCTTATCATTCAAAATCCTCTGGAAAAGTGTAAACTGTTTGAGCATCCCAATGTTTTTCAACAATTTGACTTCATGTTAGAGTGTTATTAAATTTGCTAAATCGAAGATGAGCAACCGCACACAGTGTCGTTTCAAGGTTGCAACACAGAGCGTAATCTTATGAACAACCTCGCACGCTCGCATTGTGTCTTAAAATTCAACATCATGCCTTCAGGATCTGGCCTGTTTTTTTTAATGAGGTCTCTGTAGATACTGGATGCGAGGAATTGAGTTCTTCAGAACTCCTCTGTATGGTCGGCTGAACTCGCTGCGGCTTGGAGAGCTCGTCGTATTTAAAGTCCCCTCAAAACAGAGAGGATTTATGCAGCTAAAGTGTCATGGATGTGTTGTTCCCCGAGAGTCATATTACAAACCACAGGGGTGCCATCCGGAGAACATTATGGCATAATATGAAGATATGATACACACTTTAGTAATGCCATTTCAGATTAGGCGTAACTGTGAGGATGGGTTTGAAGGGGGAATATAATGGAAAAGCGGATTTTCTGGAATAAAAGAGCTTGATGTACTATAATGGGCTTTCAAACTGAGCGCCACAAGATGGCGCAAGATTTGCCCCACAAAATTTTAGGGCTGTCAGAGTTAATGAGAGAGTTTAGATTAATTAATAATGCTTAACATGCTATTTAATGAAACTAAAGCCCTATTGGGATGCTTTTAGTTTTAAATGGGCGAAGTGGGATAATGTAATAATTAATAGTGCTTCTCCAGGATTTTAATCCTGTTCAAATCATCCATGTCAGTCATTTTTCCAGGAATAGCCTGTACATTCCCATGCCGTTAAGAATGTACTACTACTATGTACTGTAAAGTAGCCTGGGAAAATACCCACAGGAATTTACTGGTAAAAAGCCTGTGAATTATCTTTCAGTGGCCTAATAATCCAAGACATATGCGCATATTTAATATTTCCTGCGTAATTAATAAGCACAGCTAAATACATTTTGCAATACAGTGAAAAAACAACTTGGTGTAGAATTTTTCACTCAGAAATAGCTAGTAAATTTTACAAAGAAACAGCAGTAACATTGAATAAAAAGTGAAATTTGGAAGCAGAAAAACTTTTGTTTTTAATAATGCATTCAGTTATGAAATTATATAAGAATTATTAATGAGAAAAAAATAAGAATTATAAATGATGTAGTATTTCATGTTAGCTGATTAATTATGTTAAATAAAGTGGTAACACTTTACAATTCATTTGTTAACATTAGTTAACTAACATGAACTAACTATTTATTACAGTATTTATTCATCTTTGTTAACGTTTAAAAATCCAGCTGTCCATTGTTTGTTTAATGTTAGTTCACGGTGCATTAACTATGTTAACAGATACAACTTTAGATTTGAATAATGTATTAGTAAATGTTTAAATTAACATGAACAAAGATTAATAAATGCTGTAGAAGTGCAGTTCCGTCTCAGTGTGTTTGGGTTTTGTCAATGTTTCATGTCCTTATTTTCAAGTTTATTTCACAGTCATGTTTCCTGGTTTTGTCATGTGTTCCACTGTCATGTGATTCCCATGCCCTCATGTGTTCTTGTGTCATGCTGTCATTGGTTCATTGTTCTCAGGTGTCCCTTGTCTAGTCATAAGTCTGTGTATTTAAGCCCTCATGTTTGCCATGGTCTCGTAGAGTATTGTTTCCTGTAACCAAGGTTGGTGAGTGCCATGGTTCAAGTCAAGTCAAGTCATCATTGGATTCTGTTGAAATAAAATTGCACTTGGGTTCATCACTTCAACTTGCCTATAGATTTTTTTTTTTTTTTTGGGGCTGTCCCAGACGAAAGATGGCCAATCGTGGTGCTTTCTGTGGTCGTGGCTCCTAAACGGTCCTACGTCGTACAGTGAGAGAGGTTCAAAGATGGCTGTCGTCACGGTCTTGTGACCAAAAATAGCCTGTGATCATTTTCTGATGGTGTCAGAAATTTTGCAGGATCATCTCACAGTGTGTTTGCTTCTTTAGTTGTGTACCAAACAGGTCTAATATTAACCAAAAAAAAATAATTGTAATGTTAGGCTATGCAACATTCTTGTGCTCAAAGGAACCAAAAAACACTGATCATCCATTTTTGACTAATTAATCATCAGATCGTCCCCTGACCACAGGCTCGGTGTACAATACAGCTACGCAAACCCATAAATCAATTAATTCCTGTCAGGCCATCCGCTTCATTTAACGGCTGCGTTACGGCACCAAACAAACGCGAAGAAAACCATTTTCCATAATTAGCAGTAAGCTGCTTAGCAGAGTAAAACTGAAGGCTTTTAAATTCCATCTGCCACATTCAATGCGCCTTCACAACACTGGGTCAATTTTGAGATCAATTTGCATATGCATGTTCCCCATTGTTTGCATTTCAATGTGATTTGATGATGCGTTACATTTGCTGGTGTTTCAGATTCACTTTGACAGTCGGTGAATGGCAAGAGCTAATAAATAATTAATCAGTTCAGCCATGCCGAGAGCGTGGCATCACTCCAAAGTTTTAAAAGAGACAGATAAAACCATTTAGAGCTCATGGAGGGTATGGAGAGAACACAAGTATATGTTCACTAAATTGTCAGAAGTTATTTATCAGCAAAACCCATTTAGGTGTCGTGCCCTAAACTCTAGATATAGCCTAAATACAGAATGGCTGTTTTGTTCTGCAGAAAATTATATCAGTCTGTTGTTTAAAGGGATAATCCACCCAAAAAGTTGGTCCAAACCTCCTTCTTCTGCTGTTTTGAAAGAATGTTGATGGACCCCATTGACTTCCATAGTTAGGAAAAAAAAAAAAAATACTATGGCAGTCCCAACTGTTTGGTTACCAACATTCTTCAAAGTATCTTCTTTTGTGTTCAACAGAACTCGGAACAATGCGAGGATAAATGATGACAGAATGTAAATTTTTGGGTGGACTATATCTTTAAGTCAATTAAGTTATTAGAATGTTTTCATGTTTAATATTAGATATAGGCCAAACAACCTCATTATAACATATATAGTTTTTGACTTCTGTTTCGTCGTCATCGTCACTTCTTTAAACACACAGGAATGCAGACTCTCTTAAGGCCATTTCACACCGTACAGATAAACGCCATCAAACACCAACTAACAAGTCTGTCGGAGTTAGTTGGATCAGTGTGTTACCCCATGTCTGCGTCTGTTGCCATTGGTCGGCGTTTGTTTTCACCCGACTGAACATGTTCAATCGGCGCTTGTTGGGTCGTGGAATGTCTGAGCAGTGTGGTATGATTTTCCAACAAACGAAAACAAACTCTGACGTAATCTGACCTTGACACAAACCGTTGCCATGACGATGAGGCAAGTCCCTTGCAAAGACTGCGTGTAGCTTCTGGGCGTGCTTAGTATATTATCCTTGCAGTGAAAATGGCAGGTTTCTGGACAAATCAGAAGACAATTCTGGAGAAAGAGCAATGAGATATTCGCGAGAGCACACTGGACAAAGTTTAAGCGCACACATATAAAATCTGAACGAGAGCAGAGCCATTTGAAAGCACCAGTTTTGTGCTAGTGCAAGATGCATTACATGGATGCCCTCTCGCGTTACGATAATGCGCTCTTGACATTTAACACCATAGAAACGGTCTCCAATAAACTATGAAACGAGAAGAAAGTCATGTCTGAAAGCTGCAATCTTTTATTTTTATTGGTTAAAATGAATGGAGAATATCTTTTTCTGTGGCTGCGCGACGATTTCCTCGGGTGCTCGAGTTTGTCGGTGTCTGTTGGGGCAGTGTGAACATGACAGTTATTATTCATGTGCAGTGTGAATATGACCTTTAAAGTCCCACTGAAATCAAAATGGGAAAAAAACATTTTTAGTATCAATTATTTAATGTGCACATCATTACTTATTTTTTATTTTTATTTATTTGCCCTCATAATCTTTAAGCCGCAGTCACACCAGACTTTGAGCATGCGTCATTTCTTCAGATTTTGCGTGAATTTGTGAAAACATGAATTCAACATACACTCACCTAAAGGATTATTAGGAACACCTGTTCAATTTCTCATTAATGCAATTATCTAATCAACCAATCACATGGCAGTTGCTTCAGTGCATTTAGGGGTGTGGTCCTGGTCAAGACAATCTCCTGAACTCCAAACTGAATGTCAGAATGGAAAAAAAAAGTTAATGATTTAAGCAATTTTGAGCGTGGCATGGTTGTTGGTGCCAGATGGGCCGGTCTGAGTATTTCACAATCTGCTCAGTTACTGGGATTTTCACGCACAACCATTTCTAGGGTTTACAAAGAATGGTGTGAAAAGGGAAAAACATCCAGTATGCGGCAGTCCTGTGGGCGAAAATGCCTTGTTGATGCTAGAGGTCAGAGGAGAATGGGCCGACTGATTCAAGCTGATAGAAAAGCAACTTTGACTGAAATAACCACTCGTTACAACCGAGGTATGCAGCAAAGCATTTGTGAAGCCACAACACGCACAACCTTGAGGCGGATGGGCTACAACAGCAGAAGACCCCACCAGGTACCACTCATCTCCACTACAAATAGGAAAAAGAGGCTACAATTTGCACAAGCTCACCAAAATTGGACAGTTGAAGACTGGAAAAATGTTGCCTGGTCTGATTTCTGTTGAGACATTCAGATGGTAGAGTCAGAATTTGGCGTAAACAGAATGAGAACATGGATCCATCATGCCTTGTTACCACTGTGCAGGCTGGTGGTGGTGGTGTAATGGTGTGGGGGATGTTTTCTTGGCACACTTTAGGCCCCTTAGTGCTAATTGGGCATTGTTTAAATGCCACGGCCTACCTGAGCATTGTTTCTGACCATGTCCATCCCTTTATGACCACCATGTACCCATTCTCTGATGGCTACTTCCAGCAAGATAATGCACCATGTCACAAAGCTCGAATCATTTCAAATTGGTTTCTTGAACATGACAATGAGTTCACTGTACTAAAATGGCCCCCACAGTCACCAGATCTCAACCCAATAGAGCATCTCTGGGATGTGGTGGAACGGGAGCTTCGTGCCCTGGATGTGCATCCCACAAATCTCCATCAACTGCTGGAGATGCTATCCTATCAATATGGGCCAACATTTCTAAAGAATGCTTTAAGCACCTTGTTGAATCAATGCCACGTAGAATTAAGGCAGTTCTGAAGGGCGAAAGGGGGTCACACACAGTATTAGTATGGTGTTCCTAATAATCCTTTAGGTGAGTGTATAACAAATAGTAATACACTCAAAATGTCAAAAATATACAATCTACTCAACTTTATTGCAAATATATTGTTCTTTTAATTCAGCCAAGAATTCACGCTGTGACGCTTCGATCTTCTACTGGTCACGCGTCTGCACGTGATGCGAATTCGCAGGTCGAGTTCTCCAAACTGGAACTTTGGAATGCAGAAAAATGCTAAACTTTTTGCATTAGCTTGCGTTTCTGGTCTGACGCGTTTGCATGTGTTTGAATGGAAATCAATAGAACAAAAAGTGCAGTGAGATCACTCACATGTCACTCACATGAGATCGGCCAATAGCAAACCACAGCCATCCAATCAATTCCCCATGAACAGAATCAAGCCCCACCCTATGTTTTTTCCTGTTCAAGAAGCCATTTCACTCGCAGGTACAATAGGGAAGGAAAGACTATCACAACTTCTATTTCATGCCGACTTTAATACTTTTCAGTCAGTGTCTGCGAATGTGTGCCAGAACCAAGCTTAACATACGAATACCTACGATTACTAACACAATCACATTGCTATAAAACAGCAAGCTACAAGGCCTTTTATTGTATTTTATCTTATCTTTATTGTTTGAACATAGTCATTGTGACACGCTCTACCTTCGGGTCGGTCGAGGGTTGTCCTGAGCTTATGAGCGCAGGAAATGAGAATCTAAATTAATTCACATTCGCTCTAAGCCGAATCTTCAAAGCTGAAATGAGTTCCCATTCGTGGTGAATCTATCAATATGTAAATCAGCAGATGGAGACGGCTAGCAGAAAACACAGAGCTGTGCTGATCACTCCAAAAGAGGTCCAGATAGGAAACTGAGGCTTTCTAAAATGAAGGTGTCTTTAGTAGCGTCTTCCAGGTTTCAGTACTTCATCTATGCAGTACGGTGATATGAAGTACCAGACTGTTTCATAAATCACACTCAATCAGGGAGAGTGAAATGCTTTATGCACACAAGGATAACGGCGCGCCATATGAGCGTGACACACTGAATATTTCATGTGGAATTTTTCTTACTGCGTTCCAAACACTCCCGGAGTGTTTTCTTCACTTTGCTGGCTGTGAAGGGAATTACTAGATGCAATTCCCATTACCACAAAACAAACACATACACAAAAGGCAATAAACAAGGCTATACTTTGATTCTCAAAGCACAGTTCTGTCATTATATTAAATAGTTAGCATTAGACAGTAGTTATTATGTTATCTTAGAGTATTGTGTATAATAATCACTCTTGAATGAAAGGACATTTGGCCTACCATGTTATTTACACAGAGTGGATCAATGAAAAAACAACAAAAAAACAAAAAAAACAAACAAATCAACTCTATTATACAATTAAGAACTAATCTCAAGGCTAGAATCAAGTGTTTAAAGGGATAGTTCACCCAAAAATTAAAATTCCGTCATCAATTTACTTACCCTCAAGACCTGTTTGAATTTCTTTGTTCTGCTGAACACAAAGAATACATTTTGAAGAATGTCGGAAACCAAAGAGTTGATTTTTTCCCCATACTACAGAAGTCAATGGGCCCATCAACTGTTTGGTTACCCATATTCTTCAAAATATATTATTTTGTGTTTTAGCAGAAGAAAGAAACTCATACAGGTTTGGAACAACTAATCGATGACAGAATTTTCATTTTTGGGTGTACTACACCTATAACTCCCATACAAAAAACTAGTGACATTATTAATAATCCAAAATCTTCTTTTAATGTCAGGTGTATTATGTTTAAGCAATATCACCCATGCAAAAGTGCTGTATGAATAATAGCATGGTGATTAGCCATAGGCACAATTTGAAGTGTGACATTGCTTTAACATATCTACATATAAAAAAAAGATTTTTTTTTCCTTTTTTGCAACATAAACTAAAAATAAAGACTATTTTACGAATGGTATTCTAAAAACGAAATTGCCTGAAGCACCTCTGAAGTAATAATGAATTTAGATATAATGGTATGTAAATGATACTCATGGTTTCTACACTCGAACATACAGATTTTTATAGCACAGTAGTTGAACAGGATTGAAAGTGTCCAGGTTTTGCTGGTAGATGCCAGCAGTGAAGAGCATTCAAAATTAGCCATCTATTCAGAATGGTAATAATAATAAAACATGTAGCAAGCAGCATTTAAATTGCAGATATTTATTGTATATATATTTATTTCATATATCATGTTTATATACACACACACACACACACACACACACACACACACACACTATATTGCCAAAAGTATTGGAACACCCCTCCAAATAATTTAATTCAGGTGTTCCAATCACTTCCATGACCAAAAGTGTATAAAAGCAAGCACCTAGGCATGCAGACGCTTCTATAAATGAGTCGCTGTCAGGAGCTCAGTGAATTCAAGCGTGGTACCATGATAGGCTGCCACCTGTGCAATAAATTCCCTTCATGAAATTCCCTCACTACTAAATATTCCACGGTCAACTGTTAGTGGTATTATAACAAAGTGGAAGCAATTGGGAACAACAGCAACTCAGCCACGAAGTGGTAGGCCACGTAAAATCAGAGCGGGTTCAGCGCATGCTGAGGTGCACAGTGCACAGAAGTCACCAACTTTCTGCCGAGTCAATAGCTACAGACCTCCAAACTTCATGTGGCCTTCAGATTAGCTCAAGAACAGTGTGTAGAGAGCTTCATGGAATGGGTTTCCATGGCCGATCATCTGCATCCAATCCTTACACCAAGTGCAGTGCAAATCGTCGGATGCAGTGGTGTAAAGCACGCCGCCACTGGACTCTAGAGCAGTGGAGACATGTTCTCTGGAGTGACAAATTCTCTGTCTGCCAATCCCATGAATGAGTCTGGGTTTGGCGGTTGCCAGGAGAACGGTACTTGCCTGACTACATTGTGCCAAGTGTAAAGTTTGGTGGAGGGGGGATTATGGTGTGGGGTTGTTTTTCAGGGGTAGGGCTTGGCACCTTGGTTCCAGCGAACAAAGGAATATTTTGGACAGTTTCATGCTCCCAACTTTGTGGGAACAGTTTGGGGATGGCCCCTTCCTGTTCCAACATGACTGCGCACCAGTGCACAAAGCAAGGTCCATAAAGACATGGATGAGTGAGTTTGGTGTGGAGGAACTTGACTGGCCTGCACAGAGTCCTGACCTCAACCTGACAGAACACCTTTGGGATGAATTAGAGCGGAGACTGCAAGCCAGGCCTTCTCGTCCAACATCAGTGCCTGACCTCACAAATGCGCTTCTAGAAGAATGGTCAAAAGTTCCCATAAACACACTCCTAAACCTTGTGGAAAGCCTTCCCAGAAGAGTTGAAGCTGTTATAGCTGCAAAGGGTGGGCCAACTCCATATTAAACACTATGGATTAACAATGGGATGTTTTATTATTATATTAATATAATATTAATTTCCTTATGATGTGTTGCCAGTCAGATTCTTTTTTGAGGAATCTCTTAAAACCAAGAAATCTAATAGATGTCTAATCTTACTATCTTAGAAATCTAATCTTACTATTTTCCCCTGTCTGCTGCCTTTGATTAAACCTAATGTATGTTTTTTTAGTATAATACAAATTATTATGGATGAAATAACATTTGAGCCATTTCTTCACTGTCTGTACACGACACACAGAACATCTGATAACGAATGAACACTACTGAGTGAAAGATTGGCAAATGAATGACACTATAGTTAAGTCCAAACAGTATGGCCTTGAGTTCAGGCTGTAAAAGTAACTGTGAATAAAACTATTCTGTGCATTGCATTTGCCTCTAATCATTCAGTACTCCAAGAAAATAATTTCCCCAGGTCAAATGTCATTACGTTAGGGGTTATTAAGGGTCAAAGGTAATGATAATTACACTCACCGATCTGTATTCAGCCACATAATAATTATGATGTTCAGTCATAAGCAATTGCTTAATGAATACTTTGAATTGTTCACACATGGCTAGAGATGTTATTTATATTTTCAAAAATCTCAGCTGAGACTGAAAATTGCAGTCTGATGGGTGTGATGTGTTTGTTTCTTTCTTTCTTATTAGTTTCCCCCTGATTTATTATTGAAAGTGTGGACAAAAAATGTAAATGTCATAATATAAATTGTGAAGGATGAAAAACAAACAAACCTTCCAGCCTAAAATAACGAGACGTCTTGGGACTAAATCCTTTCTTCATTTTTTTATTCTTTACCTGAAAAGACAGATCACGTCTGTCTATTTCTTGTGAAGTTATTATCCATATGCTTTTATGGTATTGGCTCGACAGAAGCCACAGTGTTACTTTGCCCAATAATATTTCCCACAATGCATTGCTCAAATGTATTATTGAGGCTGCATCTGCCATGTGCTACTTTTATCCCTAGTGACCCTTCAGAGGCACTTAAATTCATAAAATCTTCAAGTGTTGACTGAAACCGCCAGACTTATGAGAAAAACAACTTTTGCTTGTTTACTTGAACTTATTCCAATACTGGTTTATTTATGCAGGGAATTTCTTTGTTTCTATAGAGGTAGGATCATCTATAATCTCTCTCCTCACATATTTATATTGGATTTGATCTGAATATGATCCAGAAGTGTCTGGACTTCACATTCCTGTTGATGCCACTGAGGGCTTTGATTGTGGTATAATTTCTTCCAGACCTATTGAACAGAAAACTCCTTATTGATCAAAACCCAACCACAATGAGGATTAATGTCAGTGAATAAATTAAATATAGATTAAATGATAACTGTGTGTGAACCAGAAACCTACAGAGAAAGAGGAAACTAAATGAATGACTGTGGAGGAGAATTGACTTTCCAAGGTTTAGGGCATTGATTAAATGAAATCCCGGTCTGATTATGGCCGAATGGGATTACATGGATGAAAAGCCAGGAAGAGGAAATGCTGGTTGCTGACAGTGCAAATGTCTGGAGTCATCGCCACATCACAAACTCAAAGCTACATTTCACAGCTGTACTGATGGCCTATTCAAATGCTGTTCATTTAAAATTTCTATTCACCAAAGAATCCACGGTTTCCACAACAATATTAAGCATCACAAGTGTTTTCAACATTGATAGTAATAAGAAATATTTCTTGAGCAGCATATTAGAATGATTTCTGAAGGATCACGTGAGCCGTTGAGCTCGACAAAACTACGGTTTCCTCCGAATCTCACATTTTTGAAACTCAAATGGGCTTGTCGTTTGCGCCGACTCGATCATATGATCCGCTCTGTGCTATCGTGTCTCTGGACCGGACTATTTAGTGCACTATGTGCCACTCACCATGTAGAAAATAGTAAATGTGTGAACAAGTGACTGATTTCAGCCGCAGCTTCAGTTTATAATGTAGGGGGCAGGGCTTCAGATTCTAGGGAGCATTTGATTGGACAGAAAATCTGATAAGAAGCTGATTTGCAGAGTGATGTCATCAAAATCATTGATCCATATTGGCAGAAGTGAGAGACTAAGTTTTGAATGCTTAAAAGCTTCTAAATATTAATTTTGTAGTTGTTTTGTAGCACACTAGCTTATGGATAAAAGTAAAGCTAACATATTCATACTAAAACTCAAAAACCTTTGATTTAATGGGGACTTTAAATGTTACTACTTGTTTCAGAACATTCAGAGAACATTTAAAAGTAACATGTTTGCAAAATTATGAAACGGAATGTTCCCTTGAAGGATCTATTGACAGAAATGCAATATAATATACATAACTATGTTTTCAGTGGTGTTTAAAGACTTTACATAATGAACCGTTATGTTTTTATGACCTTAGAATTAGCCATTTCTATCTCCATACACCGCGGGTCCCCTTACAGTGAAATCGCCATTTTGCACGGTCATGTTTCTACAGTAGCCTTAAATGGACAAACTGCTCGACAGAGCTGGGTACTCAAAGTGCTTTACATATAGAAGGGGGGAATCTCCTCAACCACCACCAATGTGCAGCATCCACCTGGATGATGGCAGCCATATTGCGCCAGAACACACACCAGCTGATTGATGGAGAGGAGACAGAAGCCGATCCCCAATCAGGAGGCCATGATGGACAGAGGCCAATGGGCAAATTTGGCCAGGATGCCAGGGTTATACCCCTGGGATTTTTTTATGACCACAGAGAGTCAGGACCTCAGTTTAACGCCTCATCCGAAGGACGGAATTGTGTTCCATTAGTCATTTTAAGTAACTTGAGTAGGTAGCATAAATCTATTTTTGAGTAAGCGATGACAGAAAACAACAGATTCGTGGGACAGCAGGGCACGGTGTACACAAATGGATCTGACAGGACGTGCGGACAGCAGCGGTAAACATCAGCCATGGCCTGGATTTACTGTACTAATGTCAGATGGAGGAAAAACACCCCAATGCGCTCTGGAGCGGCAGCCCTGATTCGCATGGATTCTGTGGATTTATGACGTCTTTGCCTTTTGTCCATGACAACTCCCATTATTTTAGGATCACTAACCGAGGCGTAGTCAAATCCCAGTGATTCAAAACAAATTGCCCTGGATCAGCCACATTATTTTAGAACGCCTCATCCCTGCAGTACGATTCCCACGGGATGAGTCGGATTACATCCGCCCTCCTTTCTGCTCTCCGTTTGCTACTTCTTGTAATTTGTTGTGGTAAGATGTCTCAAACTATGCTCATCAAATTTGAATTAAGGAAATCAAATTCGCCAATCAATCACACAAATCTTTTCTGCACTATAGCTGTCATGATAGAGCTCAACAGTAACCATGCACGTTTTCAACAGCCAGGTTTCAGAAGTAGGCTTAATTTCTCATTCATTTTCCATATGAACATTTCAGAAAATTCTGTGGTAAACAATCCTAACCCTTGAACCAAATCAGAGATGAAATTGTGAAACATGATTTGAATATTCAAAACACTGTTTGAAAGACAATAGCCCTACTTAAGCAAACGAGCAGACTAGGCTACTTTAAAAAGTGGCATGAATGATTGAATATGTCAGTTTTTGTGGTTATAATGTATCATAAGAAAACACCAATTCTGTATTTTATTTATTAGGTGGCTAGCAAACATTTTTTACCAAGCTTCTTTTACCAAGGAGATATAGCCTACATTACCTGGAGGGAGCATTCCCATTCATCTCAATGGCAGTCGCTTGGCTCGTACATCATCTTTGCGTCATTGTTTTCGGTTTCTGAGATTTTAAGGGTTTATTTTGAATGACCTTCAATGGAGAAGCAAGCTTTTTGCCCACATAATGTTGTGGGGTTGACTGCTGAAGATAACTAGCCAAACCCTAACTTAACTGGGATGTGTTTCCCAGAAGCATCATCAACCTAATTCTGTCAGGACCACTATCGTCAAAGATGATTGACAATAAGCATATAGTTTGGATTGGCGGTATGTTTCTGTTCTGGGCAAGAACTCCCTGTGCATCCATGCAGCCTAGCATGGATGAGAGCAGGGAGAACAGCGATAACCCCCCTTAAGCCCAATTTATACTTCTGCATCAAATGTGCACCTCTCCAAAAATGTAACAACCCGTCAATTCTACGTGGACCGCAAGCGCTGTGATTGGTCTGCCGGAATCCCTCCCTCAGGGGTACACATGCTCCCTCTGCATGTGTAACTGCACGTCAACTCGGACAAGTGCTGCGTTCCATTCCACTTTTAGACACGCACTTGCGAACTTCCCTAAGCACTTCCCCTCGGGGGAATCCCTGCCGCCATTTTGAAGTGAGTTCCACTTCGTTAAGCGGCTGAGGGAAGTTTATATGGACAGACCCTCGCGCCCTCAATTTTGACAGAGGGAGCGAGTCTACTTCATATGTACATTTCAGGCAGCTTCATATACCACAATGCAACACGATTGTGACGTCACCGCATATCGCGTTTAATTTACACCACCACAAACAACTCTTTGATATTTTAATTATTTTTAAAAACATTTAAAACAACCCAAACACTCCTATATACATAAAGAATGCTGCATTAAACAATTTCGTCAACTCCATAGTGGATTCCAAGTGATCAAGGGCTTAGGACGTTCCAGTTCAGTCCATTGCAAAGGTTCCACCAGTAGTGTGCACTCATGCAACGTAAGCAATGACGCACATCCGAGTGAACGAGACGGAGGGAAGTTAGCGAGTGAAGAGCATAATGAAAACGAACTGGAACGCAGCACAGGACGCATAAGTATAAATGAAAATCGTAGACTAGAGGCTATGGCGCAGATCCAACGCAGAAGTATAAATCAGCCTTTAGGGTAAACAGAACAGAACCGAACCAACAATGTATTGCAGATATCATTAATGCCAATATTTAGATGTACAACATAATTCGGGAATTTAGTCTGTTTCAACGGTAATCAGAACACTAAATCCTGACTGACGAGAGGAAGAGCTGGGGATAGACGTCGTATACAAATGAACAGCATTTATATATAATATAATAATCTTTTGTAACAATTATTTTTGAACAAAAACCTTTTTTGATCAATTTAATGCATTCTTGCTGAATAAACGGCAGGGCAACAATTCATTTCAATTCTACTTCAAATTCGAATTGCTATAAAATATGAACAAAGCAGAATGGGGTCCAACTGAAAACCATTGAACTATATGAAACTAAGCAATGGGTTTTTAGCACAAGCTCCATTTCACCCATTCATGCAGCTTTAATTACTGAACATTATCAGTTCTAATACAGCTCCTGTACAGTATAAAAATGCATGAGACGTTACCGGCACAGGCAGAAATATGAGAATCATTCTGCTCATGTTACCTTTCAGCTATTACCAATTATTTCCTCCTGAATAAACATGGTGTCAAAGGAGGAGCCACAAGGTGCATTTTCCTACAAATTAGTCAGGAAAGGAACAGTCCCCCTCCACACCAGTGACAGTGTAATCGATATTCCTCACTTATTTTAATGTCTAAACCACAGCTACAGACACAAAGACTCAGTTTGGTATTCAGCGTTTGTTCTTTTCTAAGTTGCAGTTCTGTAAGTTTTGGACATGTTGAGTGAAATACCAATGAAAGAAGTGCAAGCAGTGGCAGATTGTGCAGATAAGAAGAGTCATAAGCTGTGTGAAATCACCCCCCATACCCTCATTCACTATTCCATACATTACTCCACACTAGTCCACTTGAAGGAGTGAATGAAAACGAGTGATTGAATTCGGACACTGAGTACGCCAAAACTTTTACATAGTTTGTGCTTGCCGTTTAATTATATAATTTGAAACTTAGCAAAGTGGCAGCTTCAGTAGTAATTAAAAGATAGTTTGGAAACTAGCATAAACCTTAATTAAACAATTTAATAATTAAGAAGGAATTTATACCCGTATAATATTACACTGTACCCATATTAGACCAGCGGTTTGGAAAATGGATGGATGGATGGATGGATGGATGGATGGATGGATGGATGGATGGATGGATGGATGGATGGATGGATGGATGGATGGATGGATGGATGGATGGATGGATGGATGGATGGATGGATGGATGGATGGATGGATGGATGGATGGATGGATGGATGGATGGATGGATGGATGGATGGATGGATGGATGGATGGATGGATGGATGGATGGATGGATGGATGGATGGATGGATGGATGGATGGATGGATGGATGGATGGATGGATGGATGGATGGATGGATGGATGGATGGATGGATGGATGGATGGATGGATGGATGGATGGATGGATGGATGGATGGATGGATGGATGGATGGATGGATGGATGGATGGATGGATGGATGGATGGATGGATGGATGGATGGATGGATGGATGGATGGATGGATGGATGGATGGATGGATGGATGGATGGATGATTGCGGCAGCCATCTTCTGGCCAGACACAGAAATTCATCCGGCACACATCTCTGCGCATTATGGGTATTCAGTAACTGTTGAGTAAACACGATAACACCCACTATGGTTTTTGACATCATTACAAATGGCTGTCCCCTCAAATAGTGCCCTATTGAAGGGTATAGGGGCGATTTCAGACACACCCATAAATTCATCCCAGACAGGGCTGTTTCCAGGCAAACTAGTCGGTTGCCTATAGCTCCATCAGTTGAAGGGGTGCCAATGAGGGGGACAGGCGACGCAGGGCTCCAAAATGTCAGCCAGAATCAAGAATCAGCCCCGATCCCAAGAATCCAGGTCCTAGACGCGTGTGTGTTGAAGCTCTGTAAGACTGTTGACTGACTGCGGTAAACCTAGAAAGGGAACAGTAAGAGAGATCTGGGCATCTTTTTAGAGAACAAAGAACGAACTTTGAATTTTTCAAAAGCATGATTCATCCCAAGGCACTACACAAGCTGTTTGTGGGAGGAAAAATTGTGTGTAATGTATTATTAGTGATGTGGAAATAAAATGGAGTATTTAGAAGCCCTCTAATGTTGTTTATAGCTGCAGTCTAATGCAGAATTTAACACATGATGTTGTCTTTTGCATGTCTAGTGGTTACAAACGCCTGAATCAGAAATCGTCCCCTAAACCCTCAATCACTATTCCCTACATTAGTCCACTAATACGGTTCACTTGAAGGAGTGAATGAAAACGAGTGAGTGAATTCAGACAGCCATTGAATGTACATTGGCTGTACACTCGTTATTGCGGTGCAATGTGGGATTGAATGAGTGCACTTGATAACGCCCACTATGGTTTTGGACACCACTACAAATGACTGTCCCCTCAAATAGTGCCCTATTGAAGGGTATAGGGGTGATTTCAGACATACCCATAAATTCATCCCAGACAGGGCTGTTTCCAGGCAAACTAGTCGGTTGCCTATAGCTCCATCAGTTGAAGGGGTGCCAATGAGGGGGACAGGCGACGCAGGGCTCCAAAATGTCAGCCAGAATCAAGAATCAGCCCTGATCCCAAGAATCCAGGTCCTAGACATGTGCGTGTTGAAGCTCTGTAAGACTGTTGACTGACTGTGGTAAACCTAGAGAGGGAACAGTAAAAGAGATATGGGCGTCTTTTTAGAGAACGAAGAACAAACTTTGATTTTTTTCAAAAGCCCAATTCATCCCAAGGCATTACATGAGCTTTATGTGGGAGGAAAAATGTTGTGTAATGTATTATTAGTGATTTGGAAATAAAACAGAGTATTTAGAAGCCCTCTAAATGTTGTTTATAGCTGCAGTCTAATGCAGAATTTAACACATGTGAGGTTGTCTTTAGCACATTTAGCTTGTCTAGTGGTTACAAACGCCCTCTAAAAACCCCTAACCCAAGTCAACCCACAGCATTTGTACTACTTCAAACAGTGCTTTCACCATGCACAGCAATCAATGCAGATGATAAAATTCAGAATATCAGAGACAAGGGCTGAATCCAAAAATCGCTCTAAACTTACCATTTACCATTTCCTACATTAGTCCACAAATACAGTTCACTTGAAGTGAATGAATACGAGTGAGTGAATTCGGACAGCCGCTGAGTGTACACTTGCTACTGCGGTGCAATGTGGGATAGCATGAGTGCACTCGATAATGTCCACTATGGTTTCAGACACCACACCAAACTCTAGCAACTATCTAGCAGCACAATAACAATCATTCAGAACAGAAAACCCTATAGAACGCAACAGTCGGGTTCCGGAAGTAAAAACTCCTGTTTCATAAAGGAAATAGATTTTTAACGATAACTTATAAACCTTTAAAGATAGACCTGCTGTGAGCTACCAGGTTGTTTATCGATGGCATATGCTTCTGATAAAGCCGACAGCCCGCATTAATTCATCTTATTTTTAAAATAATCATGTTTAACAGTGGAATTCCTGGTGAAAAACTACATTACCCATGATGCTATACAGAAAATTACACCAATCAGAGTTGAAAAAAAGCAACACTCTCCGTCCACTCCCATGAAACCCTGCTAATGACGCAATCGAGACCGTCTCTCTACGCTCTTAAAATACTACAATGTTTGTATATGTATGCATATTTTGCAATACACTTAAAATATATTGTTTTTATACATAAAAATCACATTTGTAAAAGAGTAGTTTTATATTTCTCCATTGTTTTTAATTCAATTATGCTGGCCACAATGCTTCATTGAATTGTCGTTCTTTCCCCTCTTGTACTTTTGTCTGTTCAAATTTTCAAATACTTTTTTGCTTCAAATCAAAGTTTGTAATGTTATGATTCACCTCGTAGCTGATCGGCTTGGTTCATGGCTTATAACCCTTTAAAACAGACTGAAATCCCTATGGAAGAAATTCATGGAAAAAAAATACTTCCGGAGACAACGTTGCTGAAAATGTGGGCGCAAACTGTTCATCTCTATTATATTCCATCCATCCATCCATCGGGTGTTGAAATTAATTGTTTTGGTGATGCATCGGGATGCGGATAAAAAATAAATAAAAAAAACATATTATTACACCCATATTTACAGGGTGTGTTTGTGTGCGTGTGTGTCCAAGCATGTGTGTGTGCGCGCGTGAGCCTTAATGTAACTCAGAACACACAAGTTTCACAAGGCAGTGGAAAATTTGTCAAAAGAGTTTGTCTTCATACATATTTTAATATTTTGCATTTTTTTAAATTCCTGTGGCTTTGATGAACAATTTAATATCAAATCATAAAATGATAATTAAAATTACAGCACACTCAAGGCGTCCTACAACCCTAACTTCATTGGCTCGGTCTCACCTACTCTCTCTCTCCACCATTATTCATGCAGGTAGGTGTTAATTTAGGTCTTATGTAAAGGGTTACAGTGAGACTCTGGATGTTCTGTGTTATTCCAAAGCATTAACCCAAAGCTTTAGCAGTATTATGCAGAAACATAGTAAGAATTAGCATTTCATTGAGCATTACAATAATCACTGGTACAAGCCACATTCTGAAATATTAACACAATTATAATGCATTATTAAGAACCAAGACTTGTACAAAACAACATTAGCAATAGGAGTTAGAATGATGATGACGGTTTCCTTCAGTCACAGAATGGCCATTTAAAAGTTCAAAGTTCTCAACGAACAATTTCGCCACCTAATTTCTAATCGGCATGCTTACAAATTGATTATTTTAACATCAAGAGAAACTCTCCCTCATATAAAACAACGGCACTTAATGAACAGATTCTTATTTGCCCGCTGGGTGTCTTCTGACATACTCTGAAAGAGTGCTCATTATTGACTCATTAATGAACATCTTAATTAAGTACATCATTCACGGCACTGCCATTCAAATGTGTGCTTGTCTGTTATGACGCCTAAATCTTCGTTTAACTTCTATTTAAATGAAGGCATTGCATGATGAACATTTATACATCTCAATGAAGTGGTAATTGGCTGTTTGTGTCTCCGCTCCAACTAATCACAGACACACATAAGAATCGCTCTGCGTAGCAAATTTGTACTCTATTGTGCTTCTCTGCATACTGTTAAACAGTGATGTTGATTTTTTTTTTTTTTATGTATTTGGGATTTATTTCTGTTGTATCAACTAATTTCAACCACTCCTGGCCATTTTCACAGCTCTCTAAAACTCTATCCCCATAGATGTATTATAAAGACATACAATTATGACAAGACACATACATATCAATAAAACGGACAATTTGCATAATCACATAATGCTCTGTTATCGTCATATAGAATAATTATTATGATCATTAGTGTGAGTCTTGATTACACCTATATTTCTTACAATGTCTCGTGCTGAATAATTAACCATCCCACTAGCTAAATCAGAATAAAAATGTCTAAATAAAAAATTACACACCTGTAAATCACCAACATAATGAGCGTTGTACATTTTCTTAGGAAAAAGTGAGTCTTGCCGATAAGTCGCCACCATGATGCTAAGGTGTTGTGTGTGTTTGCCAGGAGTAGAGCTGCACAATTAATTGTTAAAAGGATGTGATCATTCAAACACTCACGCAATCTCATTCCTAAATGATAATGATTTGCCTGTGTCTATTAAACCTTTGACAAATCACAGTGGAACATTCAGATTCAGAGCAGTTTTCATGTACAAGTATGTCTTTTCAACCACACAGTATTGTTATTTCCGTGTTACAAATATTCATATTAAAAATCACAAGAACTGTGATAAAAGTTTATGGTTTGGATATACACACTTGTCTAAGGAATCGAAAAAAAATAGAGCAAATCACCTTCTGAAAGGAATCGTTTACACCAATAGGTGGCGACAAGTGACTTAAAAAAAATATTTGTCATTGAATCATTCAAGGGATTCGTTCAGAAATGCTGATTTATCCAGTAATTAAAAATTAAGTATTCATAAGTGAGTCATTGAATCATTCATTAAACTGATTTAAAAAAAAAATAATTCATTCAGATTAATTCAAAAAAATTTAAATAGACTGCAGCCATTAACATTTTATCAAAACCTCTAGTAAATTAGGCCTACATGTTATTTTGTTTATTTGTCCGTTCAAAATTGTGGGAGAATCGTGTAGCTTTACCAAGGAGTTTTCTAAACGGTTGCTAGGGTGTTCAGGGTGGTTGCTAGGTCATTGCTAAGGTGTTCTGGGTCAGTAATGACACACCTCTTCTCAACAAACTGCACAATTTGAGGTATCATTCATGTCTGTAGAAAAAAAATTGTGCTATCAAATCTATCCATCCATTTAGAACAACCTAGCAACCGACTGGCAACAAACTAACAACCACTCAGAATACCCTAGCAAATGCCCAGCAACACACTAACAACTACTCAAAACTATATGGTTGCTAGGGTGTTCTGGGTGGTTGCCAAGTCGTCACTATGGTGTTATTGGTCAGTAACAACACAGCTCTCCTCAAGCTGCACAATCTGAGTTATCATTCATGTCTGTAGAAAAAATGCCATTCGTGATCCATCCATCCATCCATCCATCCATCAATCTCTCTCTCTCTCTCTCTCTCTCTATTTATTTAGAACAACCTAGCAACCAACTGGCAACAAACTAACAACCACTCAGAATACCCTAGCAAATGCCCAGCAACACACTAACAACCACTCAAAACTATATGGTTGCTAGGGTGTTCTGGGTGGTTGCTAAGTCATCACTATGGTGTTATTGGTCAGTAACAACAGAGCTCTCCTCAAGCCGCACAATTTGAGTTATTCATGTCTGTAGAAAAAATGCCATTCATGATCCATCAATCTCTATCAATCTCTCTCTCTCTATATTTATATATATATATATATATATATATATATATATATATATATATATATATATATATATATATATATATATATATATATATATATATATATATATATATAAATATATATATATATATATATATATATATATATATATATATATATATATACATATATAACAACAAACTGACTGAACATGCTAACAACCACTCAGAATACCCTAGCAACCACCAAGCAACACACTGACAGCCAATAAGAATACCTTAGCAACTGCCCAGGAACACACCAACAACCACTCAAAACTATACGGTTACTAGGGTGTTCTGGATGGTTGCTAGGTAGTCACTAAGGTGTTCTGGGTCAGTAACGACACTCAACAAACTGCAAAATTTGAGATATCATTTGTGTCTGTAGCACAATTAGTGCGGGATGAGTTACACAATAAAGTTTAATAGGCTTAGGGCTTTGATTCAAACTTCTCCAGGCAGAACAGGTGTTTTTGGTTATGATGTTATGACTGTTAAGAAATTAAAGTGATCACTAATTAAACAGAGCTGGGAGAAAAGGCAAGCACATATGCTCATACACATGCCTGGCAGCTCACCTTTGCCATCTTCTGGTTAATAATAATAAAAAATAAATAAATAAATAAAAGGAGTTAGAGATTGAGACTGACAATTTTCAATTATCTGATCTAACATTTTGCCATATAAACAGACTATTTATTCAGTTTTAGGTTAAACTAATTCTAAAATGAGCCGGTGTGATATTTGTAAAGGAGAGGGTTTTATCAGCAAGTCTATTTCACAGTTGACCTGTCTTCCTTGAAAATCAAAAAGCTCTCTATAGTCAATAAATTGGTGGCCCTGGAATAAAATGTTTAAAACGGCAATTTTCCAAGAGCTGTAGGTACAGGTCTCACAAATAGCGGTTCAACCCTCCCCTCCCAAGTCACTCACAAGTAATTTTACTTCCATCCGATCGTACTTCTGAGTGAAACAACATTCAATGAGGGAAAAAAAAGTATGTTGTTATGCAATAGACAGAGGGGCTCCCATGTTTTTTTTACATTTCACTTAGCTGGTTTTCCATCGTTTTGTATGCAAGCTTGTGCACGCGTCTCGCGCATGACACGGCATTCTTAAAGTTGCTGTAACATTTACCGTTGTTTGGCAAATTTTCATGGTCAAAAATCAAGCCATATCAAATGAAATCCGCACAATTGAGAATTTCACTTAAAGACCCCCGGTGGTGAAAAATCTCATTTTTAATGTTTATATGTCTATGTGGTGTTTTTAATATGCTTTAAGACAAACCATGCTCAAATTTATAAGTCAACACCATTGCTGAGTATTTTCTCCTTAAAAGTCCAGGGAACCAAAGAGTCTCAAAAATGCGGTTTGAAATCGTTGTGTTGCTTTGTCACAAACTACCTTGCAGCCAATCATGTCAACGCATGGACGAGCTTTAGCATATCATTAACTATGACCGCTCTGAAGCAGGGTTTTACATCGCGAGTAGAGCCCAACCGAAATATCGGCGGGCCGATATTAGGCATATTCCAAACTATCGGTATCGGGATTTATGATGGCCGATAAATTAATATTTAAAAAAACAATAAAAACAGACAAAACACTGCTCAACCACATTGAGTGTTGGAGTTTCATAGTTTGTCCACCTGAGGGCACTCTACAACATGCCGGATGGCAACAGCAGCTGATCCAGCCAGAGTCATGCTGCCTGCTGCAAACATTCACAACTGAGATCATCCGTGAAGTGCATGGTAAGTTGGCAACTGTCACAAGACATACATTGCTTGAATAACAATTAAAAGAACATCCCCATCAGTTCTTTTAACTCAAATAAGCATGACAAAATTTATGACTGCCAAGTCCAGTTTCACTGTTGCATGTAAGCCAAGAGTGAAATGGAATTAGCTAATAATTGCGTTAGGGTGTTACAGTATAGTTGACTGACTGTCAGTTTAACTCGGACAATGTGACTGAATAAGATGTATTTCTTTAATAGCGTGACAGTTTGATAGCATGAGACGTATCATCTCTCCCCTGCCTGTTATTTTGAAAAAGTATGTTTTACAATATTTTGCAGTATGACATTGTCCAATTCTAAATTATGGCTTATTTATCATAGACTTTAGCTAACCACAAAGCTAGCTAATGCCATGGCTAGCAGTGGAAGACCGCTAACAAAAATGCGCTTTGAAATCACAAACTTATTCTGCCTACATAAAGTAATGATTACTGTATAACTAGTATATTTGTAGTTCCAGTCCCTGCATTGTAAATCATAAGTTAGGCACGTTAGGAGTGAACGAAAGTGCGTTGCTGACTTACAAACCCGATTCCAAAAAAGTTGGGACACTGTACAAATTGTCAATAAAAAAAAGGAATGCAATAATTTACAAATCTCATAAACTTATATTTTATTCACAATAGAATATAGATAACATATCAATTATCTACATATGTGCGTAAGGGTCAAGGCCGGAAAACCATACTGGATGCCCGTGATCTTCGGGCCCTTAGACGGCACTGCATCACATACAGGAATGCTACTGTAATGGAAATCACAACATGGGCTCAGGAATACTTCCAGAAAACATTGTCGGTGAATACAATCCACCGTGCCATTCGCTGTTGCCGGCTAAAACTCTATAGGTCAAAAAAGAAGCCATATCTAAACATGATCCAGAAGCGCAGGCGTTTTCTCTGGGCCAAGGCTCATTTAAAATGGACTGTGGCAAAGTGGAAAACTGTTCTGTGGTCAGACCAATCAAAATTTGAAGTTCTTTTTGGAAAACTGGGACGCCATGTCATCCGGACTAAAGGACTAAAGGACAATCCAAGTTGTTGTCAGCGCTCAGTTCAGAAGCCTGCATCTCTGATGGGATGGGGTTCATGAGTGCGTGTGGCATGGGCAGCTTACACATCTGGAAAGGCACCATCAATGCTGAAAGGTATATATTCAAGTTCTAGAACAACATATGCTCCCATCCAGACGTCGTCTCTTTCAGGGAAGACCTTGCATTTTCCAACATGACAATGCCAGACCACATACTGCATCAATTACAACATCATGGCTGCGTAGAAGAAGGATCCGGGGACTGAAATGGCCAGCCTGCAGTCCAGATCTTTCACCCATAGAAAACATTTGGCGCATCATAAAGAGGAAGATGCCACAAAGAAGACCGAAGACAGTTGAGCAACTAGAAGCCTGTATTAGACAAGAATGGGACAACATTCCTATTCCTAAACTTGAGCAACTTGTCTCCTCAGTCCCCAGACGTTTGCAGACTGTTAGAAAAAGAAGAGGGGATGCCACACAGTGGGAAACATGGCCTTGTCCCAACTTTTTTGAGATGTGTTGATGCCATGAAATTTAAAATCAACTTATTTTTCCCTTAAAATTATATATTTTCTCAGTTTAAACATTTGATATGTCATTATGTTGTATTCTGAATAAAATATTGAAATTTGGAACTTCCACATCATTGTAAAGGGATAAGCAAGTTGACATTGTAATTAATACTGGTAACTTAGATTTTTTGTTTGGTTTTTGTTATTTTGTTTTCATCGAAAGAACTTTAAGTTTCATATCTTAAGTTTGTATTTTTATAAATTTTATTTATCAGAACTTTAATATATTTTTGTTCCTCTGTTCTGTTGTGACAAAACAAACAAGTTTATTTTTAAACTGCATTATCATATATTTTAGAGAGGCTGAGGGATCATGAATAACTACAAATAACTTGATATATCAGATTTTTAAATCACTTCATCAGTCGGGTTCTTATCGCGATATCTCGATATAACAATGTATCGTTACACCCCTTTAAAAGTCAATCAGAGGCTCTTAGTGGTCCCTAAAAAAAACTAAAGTCTAGGGGTGATCCGCTCCGAGACTTTGGAACAGCCTCCCTATTTAAATCAGAACTGCACCCACACAATCTATTTTTAAATCAGTTAATGTCAAGTTTAAAAAATATATAAATTTTTTTATTTTGAAGTTAAATCGGTTTCATTCTATGTTTTGTTGTCTACTCGTGGTTTTGTTTTTGTCTTTGTCTGAATTTTATCTAATGGTTATTAATTTTTGTACAGCACATTGGTCAAAGGTGGATCGGACCGAGCACCAAAATACTGCTCTTGTAGCCAATCAGCAGTAAGGGGCATGTCCACTCATGAGGGGGAAGGTGTCTGTGTTGTGCGTTTGTAAATTTGGGGGCAGAGCTATTGAGATAGGGGTGTGGCCATGTCCCAAACAGCAGACTTCATATGCACTTTCGGTCTTGTGGACTTACAATGGCTGCCGTGTGTGAATGTCCATTAGGTTCACGAGACGGTAAGGTGTCCCATTTGTCATTTTAGGTCTCAGAAGTGTGCTTGCGAGCGCCACCTTTGCGGTCGTTATGCACCCTCAATGCACACTTTTGCCGAGCCCACTCTGATGCGGGCTCTGCAGCAGACTTCTTCCCGACAGTCAAAGCGGCGTTACGAAAGTGCAGACTAGTAGGAAGACTGCGAGGGTTTAGGGTGCCATTTGGGACAGGGCCTGTGATGCTTTTGTGTATGGCTGTGTTTGTTTTGGTGATTTCAAACATCAGTTTCTCAGAAATCGCTTCCTGCACCTTTAATATTAGACCACAGGTTGGCACAATTGACCAATCAAAATCAAGTATTCCAGAGATCCTATTAACAAACTGTGGTGAGGTGGACGAGCGAGAGACATGGGAGGAGCAAGTCCTCTCATGAGGGAGCTCGGAGGCATACAAGGACGAGCGACACCAGTGAAGGACGATAGAGGACCAGGCCTGGACTTTACGTTGTGTTTTGTTTATGGCTTATTATGTGTGCGCGCGTGTCAGCCGTCCATGAGGGGCTACTCGCGTTACTTTAGTTTTGTTTATTTATTAAAAGTCGTTGTGAACGTTCACTGGTTCCCGCCTCCTTCCCATATCTAAGAACTTCATTACACAAACATATTAGAAATCGTATTTATTTTTATATCAAAATTATATTCAGGTAAATGTCAGACAAACACCTAGTATGAAATCTTCATATATCACATTGAAAATGAAGGGAAGTGTGCAGCAGTCAGTCAGGATTTACACTTGCCATAAAGGAGGTGAGGAGCGAGGTTTTCCTGTGTACAGTATCCTGTCTTATCTCCACCTCTCAAACTGCTCTCTCAGGATTCTGATGACAGTAAAGCAGCTCTTCTGCACCAATTGAAGTGCCTTAATGCCTGCACTGGCATTTTAAAACCATTTCAGGGAGCCTGTGAATGTGCCTTCACACGGGTTGAGACATTGCGATGGCAGATTTGGCCACAGCTAAAGCTGACATCAATGCAGAATGCTGCACATTATTTGGATGTTTGTTTCAGATATTATGTATAAGGTCTAAGGTAAATGCTTTGAGATGCGTTTATCGATTTTGCACTCTGGGAACATTTAAGGCTTTCAAATCTACACAGTTCTGCCGTTTTGTCTCCAGGAAGCTGCTTAAATGGGTTTGAGAACATGATAAACAGCTGAAATTTCATTTTCTGCTCCTTTTTTCCCCATTTCCAAGAATAATATTGTTTGTCTACCAGTTATTTTAGTATGTGCCATCTGAAAAAAATAGAACAAACCATTCCAGCTGAAGTAGCCAATTCAAAGCTCTAGATAAGCAGCTCTGATTTACATACAAAATTATGCATGACAATGTAATTTTTGAAATGACATGTATGGAAAAAATGTTAAATAGGAAAGGAAGGAAAAGCAATTGTTGCTATCACAGTTCACCACTGTTGCCTGAAAGGAGATTGAAAATTTGCTTCTAACTAGAAGACAACATCCAATGACAAAATTTTGTTTTACCTGTAAAATGAATATTGAAATGAAGTTCAGCCCAAAGGCTAGTTTGTTTGGAAAATTAAATTACTACATGCTGGCCAATGTAGCCTGAAGCTGTGGCAGTTTAGATGGTGCTAGATCAGTGGCTCTCAACCTTTAGCACTCCAAGGTCTCCCTTTGTCAAAGTCGATTTTGCCTATACAGACAATGAACATTGACTGATTTCGTGTGTGTGTGTGTGTGTGTGTATATATGAAAAATCAATGTGCATTAATCAATGAAAGATTGAGAAATCAATGTTAAGTGGTCTCTTTTTCTAGAGCTATATGTGTGATGTGTATATATTATATATTTTTTAAATTAATAAATCACACACATTTTACATACACATGCATATATACACACATATACATATATACACACACATATACATACACACATTCCTGTGATGTCAAAGCTGAATTCAGCATCATTACAAATCATTATATAAAATATAATAAAGATAAATAAAAATTAAAAAACCCTTAAAGTACTTATTCTTATTTGGTATTCAAAATATTGAGAATATAAATGAGATGAGACTAATTTAAGACATTTTACATCACACTTGGAAGTTTACTGAGGCCACCTAGTGGTAATACAGGTAATAAGAGAAGTTAGAAAACTTGGAGGTAAAAATAAGAGATGAAAAGAAAAACTAGAACTGGGACAAGGATGCAAAAAGGAGTGTAGGAGCCTGAAATATTTTCACACTATGCAATGTATTGAAATATTTTACTTTGCAATTTTAGTTTCAATGTTGCTTCAAAACAATGGTGTAATTATACCCCAAGGACCAATTGTGTACCTTAAAAAGGTAGTTATACGTTTTGTTCCCCAGGGAACAAAATTGTACCCCCATTGTAAAAAAAAAAATTCTGAGAGTGTTGAAAGGTAGAAGGAAGGATCCTTTCACATTCACACGGGGCGTTGGCGTTAACGCTTCTCATTTACTTTGAATGGGTGACGTCATGCGTTGCCGAACTGAATTGTGGGTTCCGTTGCATTGCTTCACTCGCGTTGCAAGTGGCAGAAGTTGAAGATCTCAACTTTAAGCGCCAACACAGGCGTCATCCAATCAGATCACCCTATGCAAATACCCTAGAGCAGACGCTAGCCAATTGTGTGCGTGCAATCCTAGAACAGATGTGACGTGTTGGCTGTTGTTACTATGATGGTCGCCTCAGCGCCAAGCTTCAGCCACGCCCTCCATCAAGCGTGAACGCCGACGCCCCGTGTGAATGCAGCTTTAAGATGAAAAGTGAGTGAAAGTGAGGTTTTGAAGCAGTGTTATGTTGATATGATTAGGGGAGATCCGGGATGAAAGTGACACCTTTTGTTTGAGCATCGATAACTCAGTGGTTGTTTGTGCCATATCTCTCAATTTTATACATGGTAGCCACATTTGTCTGCTACAATTATAACTCACTTGGACATGTACAACACAATCAGAGATTATGCAAGTTAATGTCAAACACAAAAGGCCTTATTTTAACGATCTGAGCGCATGGCGCAGGTGCACTTAGGGCGTGTCCGAATCCACTTTTGCTAGTTTAACGACGGAAAAACCGGTCTGTGCACCCAGAGCATGGTCCAAAAGGGTTGTACCTATTCTCTTAATGAGTCATGGGTGTGTTTTGAGCGTAACACATTCCCTTTAAAAGCCAGTTGTGCTTGCGCTATGGCGGATTCACCATTTACATGGCGGAATTTGCGAGCGGAAAGACTGAACTCTTCTCCAGAGAGGAATCCTTTTATTTTTAATATTTAGAAATGTTTGTGTGCTGCTGCACGTCCCTGTGTGTGTAATAAGCAGAGTGCACACGTTGTGCACCCACCCACTAACACACTCTTTAAAGAACACAAAAGATACTGAGCTATTGACTTCAGACCAGGCTTTTGTTGGTCAAATGGCGCTGTTGTTGCGCCAACAATGCACCTGAACACACCTCGTTTTCAGACCAGCACGCCCATGGGCAAACAGATGGGCGCGAGTGCATTTGCTATTTAAACAACGTGGCGCTGGATGTAAAAATGATAACTGCAGTGGGCTGAAACTAGCAAAAAACTCTTGCGTTGCCTGGCATCTCATTGCGCCAGGTGTATGATTAGAGCCTCATGAGTTCCGTTGTTACTACCTCACTACTCGTGTGAGTTGTAACACTAGCAGGGGATTGATTGAGACATAATAAGATCCACACAATGTAAATTTATGCAAGTATAAGCCGTTTTGAATGAAGTGAATAATTTAAAGTAAACAACTTTGTATCGCATTTCTTTAAGGACTTTAAGGAATTTAGCACAAAAACAACTGCCGTTTGTTCTGTATTCCTGTCACACAGTTCACTAGCTATGTTGTCATCCACTCATTTTATGTGAATTTTGGGATCACATACATACACACGAAACGCTGAGATGTGCATAAATTCAAAAAAATGTGCACACACACACAAAAAAAAAATTCATATGCAATGGAAACTTTTACCACACAAATCCCTCAATGCACAACAAAAAATGTGCATGATTTTGTGTTAATGGGATGTGATCGATAACTGGAATCATCATAAGGGGTTGGTTGCAATATTTTTAATGAACTATTACAACAGCCATAATGTAGCTAACGGTTTTGCAAAGCATCAAATTAAACTAGAGAAATAGCTACTTTAGATTATGCATGTCAAAACTGCATCTACAACACAAACAATAAATAATCTTGATAAAGTGAAAATCAGTCATAAAATGTACAATGTTGCTCACAGTAACGCGCCACTTTTCCTGCGAGTATGAATATTGTGAATATTGGTGACATCACCATAGCTCTTTTCTGACTGGTCAATCTGACAGTGTTAACACTCTCCGGTCTCCCCCTACATACTAATTAAGTCAGCAAAAAAGATTAAAATCCCAAAAGCAAAACACACACATTAACACCACAAATAAGATGACAGAACATGCGTTAAAAGAAATGTTTCCATCACAGCATGATGTAAAAGGTGTGGTTGCCATGGAGACGGAAGCTGTGAAATTCTGTATTGTACAGCCATCTAGTGGCAGCACATGAGTTGGCTCCTTCAGTGTTGGGTATAATACAGCATTACTATTATAATACAGTTATTTAATTACTTTCCCCTTGCAAAAAGTAAAGTATGGGATTACTCTATTTTTCTGCAATTTAATTAGTTACGTCTGATGTAATTGCATTAAATACTGTATAGACTATAGAATAATTCTATTTAAAACAACAGTGGATTTAACATCAAAATATGTTGACCCTTGAGCCTTCAGATATTTGGGCCAGTTCAAGAATATGTTATGCAAGTTTATATTATTTATTTGACATAATTAAAAGAGCAGTTTTATGTCTATCCTTGTATTGTTCAACTGGTCGAGGTTGATACGGGATTTAGAAAGTAAGGCAATCATTTCTAGAGTGAGTAATTAGTAATCCAATTACACTGTTGAAGATGTAATTAGTAGCTACAGTGTAAAAAATATTGTTGGTTTAACTTAAAGTAACCTGGTTGCCTTAAAATGTTGAGTTCATTGTATTAACTCAATTTTTTATTTCAATGAAGGAAATGGGTTTAATAAATAGAAACTCAAAATATTATTGTATCTGAACCACATAATAAAAAAATGTGTGTGATAAATCATGAATAGCACAATTTCACTGCATTTTAACAAATAAAACAATTACGCAATATGCTTACAAAATCTTTTAATACTATTTGAATAAAGGGTGATGTCAATTCTCAAATGTTCATTGTATTAACTCAAATTTTTAATTTCAATGAACTCAAGTTTAAGGCAACCAGGTAACTTTTTAAAAAGACATTTTTACAGTGTAGTAATTAAGTAACTTACCCAACACTGGTGAACCCCACCAAAAATTATGTGAACGTGAGCTTTGTGAGAGTCAATAACACCATTACATAGTTCATCGATTGCTACTGGGGCATGTTGTCACACTTTGTGGACCAAGTTGTCAATTTCTGCCATTTTTAAATCACAAACAATTGACAAATACAAATTAATTGTACACTGGCAGTCAAAGTTTTGGAATTAAGATTTTTTTTTGATGTTCTTCTGCTCACCAAGGCTGCATTTATTTTTATAAATAATCCAGGATATGGGACTTATGCAAGGATCTTATTTGTGGACTTCAGTTCGGCCTTCAATACCATCATGCCTGATCTTCTTACAGCTAAACTGACCCAGCTCTCCATGCCATCCTCAATCTGTCAGTGGATCACCAGCTTCCTGACAGACCGGCAGCAGCGAGTGAGACTGGGGAAACTCACATCCAAGACTCTCACTATCAGCACTGGCGACCCCCAGGGGTGTGTTCTCTCCCCACTGCTCTTCTCCCTGTACACCAATGACTGCACTTCTAAAGACCCTTCTGTGAAGCTCCTGAAATTTGCAGATGACACCACCGTCATCGGCCTCATCCAAAACGGTGAGGAGTCTGCTTACAGACTGGAGGTTGAACGGCTGGCTGTCTGGTGCAGTTATAACAACCTTGAGCTCAACACGCTCAAAACGGTGGAGATGATAGTGAACTTCAGGAGGAACAGCCCTGCTCTGCCCCCACTCACCATCATGAACAGCACAGTGGCAGCAGTGGAGTCATTCAGGTTCCTGGGCACCACCATCTCTCAGGACCTGAAGTGGGACAATCACATTGACTCCATTGTAAAAAAGGCCCAGCAGAGACTGTACTTCCTTCGTCAGCTGAGGAAGTTCAACCTCCCACAGGAGCTGCTGATCCAGTTCTACTCGGCTGTCATTGAGTCTGTTTTGTGCACATCCATCACTGTCTGGTTTGGTTCAGCTACCAAATCTGACATCAGGAGACTACATCGTACAATCCGGACTGCAGAGAGGATTATTGGTGCCCCCTGCCAGCCCTCCAGGACCTGTACTCTTCCAGAGTGAGGAAGAGGGCAGGTAAAATCATCACAGACTCCGCTCACCCTGGACACTTCCTGTTTGAACTGTTACCGTCAGGACGGCGACTCGATCACTGGCCACTAGAACATCTAGGCACAGGAACAGTTTCTTCCCACAGGCCATTTCCCTCTTGAACAGTTGAATACCCCCTGATTCTGATTTGATAGTTTTCTATTTTAATATATTTTAAAATGTCATTCCTGTGATGCAAAGCTGAATTCTCAGCATCATTACTCCAGATTTTGCTGCTCAATTATCAACAACTATTATTAGTGCTCAGTTAATATTAGTTCTTTTTAGTTTTCTTTTAATGTTGAAAATGTTTGCAGCTTAATATTTTTTGTAGCATTCTCTGATAAATAAAAAGCATTTATTTGAAACAGAAATCTTTTGTAACATTATAAATGCATTTATAGTCACTTTATGATCCTGAAAATTCAGCGTCACAGGAATACATTACATTTTAAACTATATTTAAAATAAAAAAAATATTACTGGTTTTACTATATTTGCCATCAAATGCAGCCTTAGTGAGCATAAGAGACTTTTCAAAAACATAAAAAAAAAAAATAAAATCTTAAATATTCCAAACTTTTGACCACTAGTATATGGTGTAATTAATAAATATATTGTGACAACTTGCTGCAATAAAATTTATAGTGAATTAAAAGTGTAAAATAAAAGACAACTATGATGCCTGTTTCAGTTCAATGCATTGTAACCAACTAACATGTTAGTATAACAATCAGAAGTGAAAGACATATTTGCATGAGCAGGGTGGAGTGAGGGACGACTGTTTTCCCCAGAATAGAACAGCACCGGTGCCAGATGTTCACTGCCCCAAAGGGAGCTCGGTTTTAGATTCATAAATAAATGAGGCATGCAAATCCTACCGGTCATAGGGGACTCAGATATGGCTTCATTCCCAGGAGAGTGCAGGGCCTGCTGGGAAGCATCAGGATTTCCTGTTTTCATGGGATCTCATCGTGTGTTACTCTGCAGACATGCAACTCTCCCATCACCCAGCATTATTTGAGGAGTTTTAGGATGGCATTGCAGCTGAATGAACGGTTATGCTCACTCACTTCAGCCCTCAGTCACCTATGCCACGTCATGTACGGCACATATGGAGGAGAAATGCAGAAAACATAAAAGCATTTTAGTATAGAGCCATTTGATAATTTCACATCAACAAAAAGCACTGAGCAACATGCTTTCGGTTTGAAAGGAATTTTAAGAATCATATTTTTTATGCTTTCCCTTAAAGGATTAAAACGACATATCTGAAGAAACTTGATCAATGAACAAGAAATGACACGTATTTAGTATACATTTTAGTTACCATGTACAATAAAAAGAGTTCAACAGACGCTCAACTGTCACTTAATCTCATTAATAATTGTGATTAATGTTCATCAAATAATTTTCATAAATTATCTCATATTTCAGTATTATATATTAAAATAATGTCATCTACTCAACTTATCTTCAATATTAAAAGACTTGCAGGTTTGTCAGCATTTCATTAGAATTAAACCATTTATATACCCTAATCATTGTCCATTGACCTGTATTCTTATTTCACTTAGCCCATTGTGCGTGCCTTCATTTATTTATATTGATTAATAATGCATTGTTAGCTAACTGTGTGCTTTGTATATGTGCATTTCTGAAACGCATAACTTGGACACGGTCTCCTCTGATAAACCACTTTAGACTAATGCAGACACATACATTTTCTGTGGCGCTGCTTTGAAACGATGCGTAACACGAAAAGCACTATACAAATAAAATGTGAATTGAATTTATTGTTGAATTTATAGATAATAAACACTTCTGTACATGTGCCAGTTTAATGTGCACTGACTAAATCTAAACTAAATAAAGTACAGGTAAGAGTCGGTGTAAATAAAACGTTTATTTTTATTAAACGTCACATTTTTTTATATTATTTAGGGTGGGCAAACATAAAAATAAATAAAATAAACATTATGTACAATGCCATTACTACATTTCCATGCTAAATCCTGGCTTATAAAATATTCTTACGTTAAAATTATACACTACAAATATCATAAAATAAAATAGATTATTAAACAGCAGCGACAATAATTAGTAAAAATGTTTACTGCCTATTTAAATTGAACTTTATTATCCCTATTATAATCATATTATCCTAAAATCCTATTATATTTTCTTATTTATCGTTTGTCAAATTTCTCATTTACAAAAAAATAAATACAAATGATTTATTTCTTTAAACGTGACCCGTGTTTAACCACATAATGAAACTATAAGACTTACATTTCTGTTGTGTACTAACAGGAAACATTAGAGCAGAAATTATTATGCTTTTATCATTCAACCTGAACTACGATTCATTTTATAGCAATACTAAAGAAGCTACTTTTTATGTGCTGCACAAAATAAAATATGATATGATATGAATATTGCATTAGGAGCAGATCTTTCTTTGACCGTCATTATCCTTTATGTTAGGCACTGTTAAAAGGATTAATAAATATTTTTTATAAATCATTTTATTTAGTCACATTACATCTAAATGACAGATTTCTGTTGTTCCAATGATTATTTTCTTAGGAGCAGGATCATTTGCATTGCCACTGGCAGTTATATAATCCTGTGACTTTAACCTCTTAACCATAACCTGCTTTTCTCATAAAACAGCAAAAAAAAAAAAAAAAATGGCATTTTTCATTTTTCTCACCACCTTTATTTGGTCACTGACTCTTGGTAACTTTCCCATCTCATCTCTTAATAGATTTACTCCACTTTTCCTTGTTATAGTTTTATGTTTTGCACTTCTTGAACATGTCTTAATAATTTTATTATCGTTAACAGTTTCCAGTCAAGCGCAAGTGACTCAGAGCCCTTCGGAGAAGACTCTTCAACTAGGACAGTCAGTTACAATAACATGTAAAAGCAGTCTTGATGTCGGTAAATGGTGTGACAGTAAATATTGTCTTAGCTGGTACCTCAAGAAATCGGGAGAAGCTCATAAACTCCTCATCTTCAGAGGAAATGTCCGATCTTCCTCTACCCCTTCTCGATTTAGTGGAAGTGGATCCGGTAAACTTTTCCAGCTGATCATCAGTGAAGTCCAGGCTGGAGATACAGGAGACTATTATTGCTTCGGTGACTTAGGCGGTCATAGGTTCACACAGTGATAAAGAGCCGTACAAAAACCTTCTTCAAGAACCCGAGGGGATCAACTGCAGATGCTGCGATACAGGAAGAGAAACTGCACAATAACACAGTGGGGAAGCAGAAGGTTTAGAGATATCTTCACATTTCAATGGATTAGTTTAGAAGATAAAAAGATGACAAAAAACTCTTTTTATCTAACAGTACCAAAAAAAGAATAGCGCTGAAAATGCAGTAGGATTCCAGCGCGTCTATATGCCTAAATGTGATTGGCTGATTAGATATTTATGTTAATGAGCAGTTGAACAGGTGTACCTAATAAAGTGGCTGGTAAAGTGTAGTAATAGTTGACATCCCAAATGTGTTCAGTGATTCTACGACTTGAGCTTTGTTGTCGTTGTAATCTAAATAACACGCACTGAATGCAACAAGATAGCCCACATTTTTCATGGGAATGTAGTGAGGCAAATCATACAATGAAACAAGCGATTTACATAGTAATGTGATTCGCTCTTTCCGAACTTTATGGAAGTTTAGATACTTAGAATGCTCGAGGGTCTTTTTTTGTGAAGAATTGGCAACATGTAGAATATGCCATTTTATCTACTGCGCACATTAAATGCATTAACTGATTTTTTTGTGGATCGTTAAAGAAACAATCACAATGATCGCTAGGTAGGTTTTTCCCATCTTTAAATGCTATAGTTACTCCATGTAAACCATTTTACTTTTATATGTCTATGTGGTGTTTTTAAATTCATTTCATGAATTGAGAAATCAACCCTTGAGCTTTTGATATATAAAAGGTCATGGTAATATAAGAATATCCTGTAAGTTTCAGAGCTGGAAACTTCCTTGTTAGTCAAATAAAAGCTTTTATTGACAACTGGTACAGCAAACGATCGATCTGCGAATGTTCTTCCCTGTGACGTCAGAGAGCAGCGAAACGCCGCCTTAACCGAAGAAGACGAAGGCCTGATTCTGTAGCCCCATCCACCGACTTGTGACGATAGATAAAAAACATAGGCATACGTGGAGCTAAACCGGATCGAACTTCCAAGCAATAAACATGCCGCATACGCTTAATTCGGATTCCAATATTAGGAATGCATGGTTGAACTTGGTTTTTAATGTAGATCCAGGTCACGTGGGTAAAGACATTGCGCGTCTGTTCGCTTCATCTCACCGCGGATTCGTTTGTAAACAAGAGACTGGATTTGCAGACATATTGAGATTAAAACACAATGCTGTGCCTTCTATATTGGAACTGACAGGAATGATGCAACACACTTACGTGAGTAAAATTTTTTAATTTTTTTTTTTATGTATGATAGTATTGCATTGTTAAAGATTGTTTGATATCAACTACTGATTATGTATATGTGTCTAACCAAACATAATTAATGATATACTTACCACGCCATCACAGGCTGGAGTATTCTTTGTATTTGATGTGTTGTTGGTTCATTGTCCTGCAATTCAGGATCAGACTAGATCATGTATGTGCCAGGGCTCGCAAAGCCGACGTCCTGGGGCTAACGTAATGCGTTTTCCAGTCGGGCTACATAAATGTAATCACACGCCAATGCGTTGTTCGCTCTCTTGACTTGATATTTGAAGGAAAAATACAGTCACGGAAGTTTTGAACATGCTGAGTTGTCTGCTGTGAAGTTTTGCAGATGTGTGTGTCTGTTAGAGATGTGCTTCACGGTTATATCCACCGATCGGGCGGGCCAAGTAATAAATAGTAACATTCCAATTAATTGCGGGTGGATGACTGATAAACCTAGACATATTGCGAGCCCTGTGGGCGAATCTTTCCGGTTGCCGTATTCAAAACAATTCCCACATGTACTGACAAGGGGCCCGAAGCTCATTATAATATGCAAAACTGTTATCCAATCATAGCAGTCTACTTCCAAGTCTTCAATGCGGCACCACTATAAATACGGAGCATTCCAGGAGCTAGGCTCAAAACCAGGGTAGAAAATAGCCTATTAGTTAGTTATTTTTTATTTTTGCCTCCATGTCGTGGAGCACAGCTAGCCATGGATTATCCCTTACTTAAGCATCTTTTTATGAGAACATAAAGAACATGGAATTTGTAAAAGTTTACATTATGGGTGACTCAGCACCATTTAAAATGATCTAGTAGTGAATACAGAAAGATGATTAAAAATGAGAAAATCAATCATGAAAATAAAATCAGTCATTCATTTCAGTCTTTATTCAGTTAAGTAAATGCTCATGACAAAGAACTTCTTATAGTTTTTCCCACAGAAATGTACATCTTAATGCATACCACAAAAGTTACCAAAGCCATGTAGTCTGACAGTTGGTTAGCTGGTTGACTAACCAGGATCCATCAGGTTACTTACATGTGTGATTCTGTATAAAACATGTGGTTCTTTGAAATTGTTTTCAATGCATGTTATTAGACACCAGCAAACAGCAACGTCTATATATAAGGCAACACATTCCTGTATATGCTCCTTACAAAACAGTCCAACTGCATATTAAGACATTCTTGTGATAGCTGACAGGGCAATGTGAAGACTGCAGAGAATAAACAATCATATTCATTTGATTGGCATTACCACATCAGCAATACATTTGGCTAATAGCGTATTGGGAAAACCGACAAGCTAAAAAAACAACAACAGGTAACTCTCCAGAAAATACACGCTAGCTAACGCTTCAGTCCAATGATGCCATAATAATGTGGTTTATTATTTCCTCAGGACAGTAACATCATCTACGCAAGTAAGTCAATGTAAATGCCTCCAGCTATGCTACTTCGTATTTTAACTCTTTCCCCGCCAGCGTTTTTTGCAAAGTTGGAAGTCACCACCAGCATTTTTGAGCATTTTCACAAAATTTTCATCGCCCCCAGAATATGTTGTTGTATGAATATCTGACCATGCAATATATCAAAAGAACGAACAGACCCCCTGCTTTTAAACAACAACAACAACAAAAACTATTTTATTCTAGCTTAATGCATTTTTTTTAATCAACACTTGAATGTGGGTAAATAGCAACATTTTGAGCAAAAAGCTACGAAAATCAAGTTGTCAAAAACTACATCCAGATCAAAATTAAGAACGATGATCAAAACACAGATGGAGTAGATTGAGTCCATCACCACCCCAAAAGCTAGCACAATCCTACAGCTCGTGCTGGGTCGACATTTCATTCAGTAATATTAGGCAGTTTTGATTTATATGCTGTTAAATGTTGATGATCGCGTTATTTTACATATGCGTCTGCTTACATATGCTATCGCTTGTTTCTCCTTTTTTGTCTGTGTTTTGATCAGGAGATACTGTACTCTTTCAGAAGATGTGTAACGCCAGAATGTCCGTCAATGGCAGGGAAAGAGTGAAGTAAGTTAATCTTTTGATGTTTGTAGCTAACTACCTGAATAACAACAAATCTGGTTTAATGGCATATATAGTCTAACTCTCAACCCCTCGAGTACTAATATAAAATTTGTCAATACCACAGTAACGCAAGAACGCACATTTTGTACAATGAGACCAACACTCTCATGGCAATTCGGGACTATTTTACATTTTGACGAATTGGCGGCTAATTTGTATGAATATGTAACTAGGAAACTTAGGAAATCTAACTAGGAAATCATGCAGGGAAAACAGGAACAGAACAAACAAAACCAACATGTGTTTATGCCTCAATAACGGTCAGGGGTGGACATTCTGGATTACTTTTTCTAAAATTTGTATGTTTTAGTACGAATCACATTGTATTAAATTGCCATCGCTTTCTCATGACATCACGTTGAACATGTGCACTTCCAATGTGTTGCCACCTGCTTTAGCGTACTTGCGTAAGGTATGTTTCTGCCCTCAGTTTTTCCGTAGAGTCGTGTTTCAGCTGCAAAATGAAGAAGATTGGCAGTTTTGAACGCTAACAAATAGGTTTTTCTAAACCGATTATCATCTATTGAGCTCTCCACAGCAGACACCTCCTACATCACACGCAATTCTCTTCAAGAGAGGCAGAATTGCCCTTAAGCCCCCCACATGGGATTGTGGGAAGGACAGTTCCTTCAGTGACACCTGGAAGTGCTGGACGGAGACTCAGGGAGGTAAGCATTTCCAGTGCTCCCTATGAAACCAGTATGCCATGCTCTGCCATCGATCACAGTCTCAATTTCAACTATCCATACTAACTGACAAACTGTCATTCATTTCCATTGTCCTTCTCCAATCTTTTGGCGGGCCTCCCTCTCAGGTTCCACTGACATGTAAATGTCAGTCACCATGGCAACAGAGCATTGTCATTCATATCGTTGTTATGGTACTCGCAGACCCACGGTGTCGGTTCAAAGCGTCCTCCAAGAATGCCACTATCTTGTCACCATCCTCCTGTGGGAATTGATGGCAAAATGTGGGCTTAAGACAACAAGTTGAACAAGAAGTGAACGTTTAGCTGTAGCTGCTGCTTCTGAGTTTTTATTTCATGTAACATGCAAGAAAGGATACTGATATGCTGCGAGATGATGAACTTGCAAATATTGTGTGGTTTTTAGTCTCACCTCACTGATGAAGGAATGATGGATGAGTTCATTGACCAAATCTCTGGAACTGTCACCTGAAATGACCACAAGTTTTTCATCTAATATTTATATTTTACTTTATTTCAGGTTTATAATTTACCGAAAAATGACAACAAAAAAATTATATTATATTATATATATATATATATCTCGGTACAGACTGTATGCATTGAAATATTATATCGCTACTGCATTTTTGTGGGTCATTAACTTTTACCCACCACATATTATGGTAAAGTGATGATAAAGTGAAAGGTTTATTAAGATCTTTAAGGTTTCACTCACTTGGCATAATATCACAGCTGAGCTGCCGATGGAGTTTATCATCTAGCTTCAAGAAAAGAGTGAGCTGTAAAAACAGTAGATATCAGTTCCATTGGCCACAAACACAACAGATGTTGACATAAATATCCTTTAACATGAGTATAATAGATTGCATTATCATTAATAACTCAATCAACAAAAATAATTAAAACAAAGGCAGATGAATCGCCAGAGACACAAGATACTAAACTGAAAATCCCAAAATATTCAAATAGCACTGTCAACTCTCCTAATGCATTCAGATCCGTTTTGACCCAGAAGAGGTACATTAAAATGTTTCAAAATCCATAGTTTAATTAATCTGTATGGTATCTGTATCTGACAGTCTGTTAAGACTGTCAAAATACACATCATTGTTTTGTTTTTCAGTTTTTTTTACAAAAATGTAAGGGACAACCATTTAAAGGTACACTGTGTAACTTTTTTTTTGGTTCAAAATGTATATAATGAGCGAGTACATCATGAATCCGTCTTCCAAACTGTGTGACAATCGTCTTATCTTGAATCATACAGTATGCCTCAAATAAGTGTTTATATTTTGGCTATTTTAGACAGATCGGGACGCTAACCTCTGCGGAGTAGCCCACACTTGTGTGACTCGTCAAATACATAGGTAGAAGTAGCTCCGGCTACAATGTTCTTCAGCAAGACGCATGCAGCTTTGTTTATTAACTGTCAAGTTACATAGTGTACATTTAAACTAAATAGTTTCACCTTTGTTTTCAGGTCCATTTGGATGTGAAATGTTTTTGTTTTTAACACATCTACTAGTTAGACTTGTAGACATGTTTACATGACAACGATATACTAAAAACGCAAAAGCTTTTCCTTTGTGTTTTTTGTGTACAGACAACAACCTTGTCAAAATGATCACCGTTCACATGGATCCGCGGAAAAGATTAAAAACACTGAATTATTCATGCCAGGCCAGTAGTTGGCAATGCCATTTTGTAAAGAAACTAGGGTTGTCAATCGATTAATTTTTTTTTGCATTAATCGCACCGAAGCACCCATGAAAACAAAACAAAAAAACTTCACAGAATTCACAGTGTATAGTATGTGTAGAGCGCAATAACAAGATTGTTTTCATTTTAAACGAGTCAAGCTGCAGTACCGAACAGGACCACACGGAGATGCCAGAAAAGTTCCTAAATCAACCGATTTGACTTGACTGCTTAAACCTACGATTACTAAACACAACAACTTACACATTACAAATCAAACATTATCCTTCCCGAGTGTGTGTGGAAACAACTCAAATGTACTGAAATGTGTCTGTACATGAATGCAGTGTGCGATCAGTGATCTAGAGCATGCACATACATGGTTTGTTCTTTGTGCATCAATATAACAGACTCTCACACGCTTACTGTATGACTCCTGTACGTCACCAAAATTGCGCTCTTCAGAAACAAATCGCAGAATACAACAGAGCTTGTGACTGATTAATCACATGCGTTAACGCTGACAGCTCTAAAAGAAACACAGCGCGCCTATAGACTGAACACGTAATATGCATGTGGATGATGCCACCATTTTCACAAATTCAAGTTTTTGTTGTTTACACTGAGATTATAACAGTACAGTTTTCAAAAGTTTGCATTTTCAGGCCCTCAAAAAGCTGATTTTGTGTAAATTAACTACCAAAACGCATAAAGTTTTCAGTTTTTAGTTGAAATCAGTGTTGTGTAAATGGCCCCTTGCACACAAATTTCTTCCTTCACACTAGGGCTGCATTTTGTTTATAAACATGCTCACGCATGCACACACAATAATTCTGAAATTAAAATGACAAATTAAATGACGTTCATAGACCAAAGAGTCTAATTTTTAAAAAAGTAAAGAGGGTTTGTAAAAGAAGTCTGCATTTCACTTTGCTGCCAAAATATATTATTTTGCAACTCTTTTATAAGCTCACTTTCCATAGGGTCCAAACAGACCTGGTAATGTAACTGGCGTATACAGTTTTTTAATGCATTAAGAGGGTTAACTTGCTCTTGGGTGAATCTTTCTGCTTCTAAATACATGTACACTAAACTGTGACAAACTCACATGAGTTTTAGCGGTGTCTTCATTAGACTCCAGGTTACAATGCATCTGTACCACCTAGAAAAATGACAACTTATAATTAAATAAGAAAAAACTGACTGAACTGAACTATCATAAGTGTCTTTTGATAAGAGCACACACCTTCCTGGTTTCTGCCTCTTGAGGCTCAGGTGTGGGGGTCTTCACTGTCTCCACCTGTTCTTGGGACATAGAGAGGGCGCGAGGTACAGGATGGGGTCGAGTGGACGCAAAGTTCATCAGCGGGTAAATGCCGTTCCTGGGAAGTAAAATATAGATTTACACATTACAAACCACAGACTACTTTTTAATATCATTGCTTTTCTCTGGCAACACTTACTTCACATCCTCTAAAAACTTGTCCAGCTCTAGAGGAGAAACATGAGAATACCTGCAGGACAGGAGAGATCAATCAAAATAATTTATAGAGCATATATCATTGTATCATAGAGTGTCATACTATACACCGATCAGACATAACATTATGATCACTGACATGTGAAATGAATAACAATGATTATCTCATCACGGCACCTGTTAGTAGGTGGGATATATTAGGCAGCAAGTGAACATTTTGTCCTCAAAGTTGATGTGTTAGAAGCAGGAAAAATGGGCAAGCGTAAGGATTTGAGCGAGTTTGACAAGAGCCAAATTGTGATGGCTAAACGACTGGGTCAGAGCATCTCCAAAACTGCAGCTCTTGTGAGGTGTTCCCGGTCTGCAGTGGTCAGTATCTATCAAAAGTGCTCCAAGGAAGGAACAGTGGTGAACCGGCCACAGGGTCAAGGCTCATTGATGCACGTGGGGAGCGAACGCTGTGTGCGTCGCTTACTTGGGGAACACATGGCACCAGGATGCACTATGGGAAGAAGGGAAGCCAGCGGAAGCAGTGTGATGCTTTGGGTAATGTTCTGCTGGGAAACCTTGGGTCCTGCCATCCATGTGGATGTTACTTTGACACATACAACCTACCTAAGCATTGTTGCAGACCATGTGCACCCTTTCATGGAAACAGTATTCCCTGGTGGCTGTGGCCTCTTTCAGCAGGATAATGCGCCCTGCCACAAAGTAGAAATGGTTCAGGAATGGTTTAAGGAGCACAATGAGTTTGAGGTGTTGACTTGACCTCAAATTCCTCAGATCTCAATCCAATCGAGCATCTGTGGGATGTGCTGAACAAACAAGTCCGATCCATGGTGGCCCCATCTTGCAACTTACAGGACTTAAAGGATATGCTGCTAACACCTTAGTGCCAGATACCACAGCACACCTTCAGGGGTCTAGTGAAGTCCATGGCTTGACGGGTCAGGGCTGTTCTGGCAGCAAAAGGGGGACCAACACAATATTAGGAAGGTGGTTATAATGTTATGCCTGATCAGTGTATATCGTATCATATCAAATCGTGTCAAATCAGATATCATACACTTTCATTCAAAAGTTTGAGGCTGGTAAAGTCTCTTATGCTCACCAAGGCTGCATTTACTTGATGATATTACAATGTAAAATAACTGTTTTTCTGTTTGAATATACCGGTATTTTAAAATGTAATTTATTCCTGTGATTTTCAGCATCATCACTCCAGTCTTCAGTGTCACATGATCTTTCAGAAATCATTCTAATATGGTGATTTTCTGCTCAAGAAACATTTCTTATTATTATCAATGTTGACAACAGTTGTGCTGCTTCCTATTTTTGTAGAAACCATGATGCATTTATTTCAGGATTCCTTGATGAATAGAAAGTTCAAAAGAACAGCATTTATTGGAAATGGAAATTTTTTGGAACATTATAAATGTCTTTACTGTCACTTTTGATCAATTGAATGCATCCCTGCAGAATAAAAGTGTTCATTTCTTTTAAAAAAAACAAATAAAATCTTACAGAGCCCAAGGTTTTGAGGGGCAGTTTAAGGTGAGACTTACTTGAGCTGAACGCGGGGACGATCGTCTTTGTGAATAATCTCTGCCATGACTCCATTTGGGTCGAATGATTTGGTCTTCTCCTCCACACAGTTCTCAGGAAGCATGTCTTTGAACCGAGAGGAAATGTGAAAGCAATATTTTGAAAATTATATTTTAATAATAACAATATATTTTGTATTTTACCGGCAATCCAATGAATCTTAAATTAGTTGTACTTTCACAATAAAAATATCTCAAATTAATTATATATTAATAGATGGCTCTATGGAATACTGTGATGATGATGATGATTGGTCAATTACAACAATATATAAATATTATTTTGTACAACTGATTTCCAGCAAGCTCATAAAATAATTTAAACTCAAATCAATCTTTCTGTCCAGTAATGTATAGTCAGTTAATTATCTCTTACTATCTCAGTCTCAATCATATTTTAATTATCTCATACATCATCTATATGTGAAATTATTAGTGTGAGAGAAGGAGGGAAATAATAGGGAAACGTAGCATTTTTGGAGTGGTTTAAAACAATGTCATTTTCTGTGCAATTACAAATGCATTCCCATTTTTTATCTATTTTCAAGCACACTTACACTGGTTATTGATGAGGCAGTGTGCAGCGAGCAGCTTCAATGAGTGCACTTCAAACAGCACCCGGTGAAACAACAGGTCATGTGCCGTTGGCCGGAGACTAGGGTTGTGACGCACACACGACTGGGTGAACTCCTGTTAAACAAGAATAAGAGCATGACTTCCCAAATATATAGTAGGGAAAAAACAGTATGTGACAAAAGAAGCATGTCCGAATTCACAATACTCATAAAAGAGCTGCAAAAAGTGTCCTGGGTGTCCGGATGACACCTGCTACTTCCAGCAAGATTCTGAAGTGTAAATTGTCCATCGTATGCACTATCCCATGAGGCCACGGGAGAGGATTTGTGAATGGCGGTGAAGTGACGCAACTGACTGTGGGTCACATGATAATGACAACATGGTGAATGTAGTACGTCCAGATTACACACACTCATACTATATAGAACATCTTTTTTTAGTGGTCGTGAAGTAATTACTTATTCATAATAAGTACCTACTAGGGATGGGCATTCGATTACATTTTTCTCTGCTCGTTGTGCATCACAGCTCCGACTTGATGCTAGGTTGAGACTGAGAGCAGGATGCACCGCCACCGACATTAACCATTTGTTTAAGTGGTACATCATTTGAGTCGTGGCCGTGTTGTACTTATACACAGCATCGCAATGTTTGCAGTGAACTATTTCGCTTTTTAAATCAAAATGGTCCCACGCCACACTTCGCCGTGACCTCTTCATGATTATTCTTTTGAAATCAAAACGGAAGATCACAGATAAGCGAGTATGGTGTCAAATATTGCACCCTGGTGGTAAAATGTTTAATTGCTGCCACACAGTGAGATTCATTTAATTGCTTCAAGACAGACTACGCAATGCAACCTGCATTAGATAAAAAAATGCATTAGATTAATCGACAACAAATTAACGTGATCTACGAAATTTTTAACGATCAATTATCGATCGTCGATTAATCATGCCCATCCCTAGTACCTACTTAAGAGAGTACGCGATTTCGGACGCAGCCCAAGCGTTATTTTAGTATTGTTGATATACTATTATAGTTTTTGTTAACATTTTGAAATAGAATTTATTGTCATATTTTCCGTTTTCATTTTACTTTTAGTTAAAGTTTTTGGAAATTTGTTATGTTTTGTCACTTTTATTATTTTTCTTTTATTTACAGTATTTTAGTACTTCCACTAAAACTAAATGAAAATGAGGAAAAGTTTTATTTTATTTTATTTCAGTTAATGTTTATTTTATTTCAAATAATGAATTTTTTTTTTATGGTATTAGTTTTAGTTAACAATAAGTGGTGTTTGCTGTGAAAGTCATCACCACAATGCTGTGGGTGTTATGAGTTGCCAGGGCATTGCTATGCAGTTGCTAGGGTGCCTTGAGTGGTTGCTAGGAGGTTGCTTACTGGCCCAAGTCAAAGAGTCGCTGCATTCAAAATCACGTGCTACATTTAAATTTACTTTGCGACCATTAAAAAGTATGTTCTGTATATGAATATGGGTAGTATGAATGATATTCGGACATACTACATCCTCCATGTTGTTACAGTCATGTGACCTACCAGAGTCAGTTGCGTTGCTTCACTTCAATTCATAAATCTTCAACCGTGGCCTCATGAGATGGTAAATTGTCCACTGAATGTGCACTTCAGAATCTAGCAGGAAGTAGTACGTCATCCAGGGACTTTTTGCCAACTGTTTTTCGAATACTATGTATTCAGACATACTACTCTTTTGGCGTACTGATTTTCGCATACTATATAGTAGGGAAGTATCCGATTTCAGATGCAGCGAGTGTCTATGATATTCTACCCAGCTAACAAAAATATGTTCTATCAATATTTTGCTAACATTCCCATTAAGTTATGAAAATGACAAAACATTATTTCGGAATGTTCTCTCAACATCCAAAACTTTTTTAAAAAATTCTGAACATTTTAAACTATTTTTGCTATACTTAATTTCCATTTTATGTTCCAAACATTATGGGAAAGTTACTTCTGAATGTTCTCTCAAAGTTCTAAAACAAGTAGTAACATTTAAAATACCACGAATGATGTACAAATAATGTTTATGTGCTAACATTTTGAGAAAAGACCAGATAACTTTGAATGAATGTTCTATTAACATTACTGGAAGAATGTTTGCTCATAACTTTGAGAGAAGTGCTGAGAACATTCCCTGTTAGCAGGTCTAGATCTAACACAAGTCCCTCCTAAAATATAAGCCTGTGCTGTTTTTTTTTTTTTACCTGCTTATCATCTGCCAAATGAAAATAATAAGTCTGATTAGTTACATAGAAAAGCATCATGCACATTAAACATAAACCCTGAAACAACATTATGCCTGCACACATACCCTCATAAGGGGGTCTTCTAACGATTGGCCCGCATTGGTTATGGCCTCCTTGGACACAACAGAATCCCCATTGGCCTGGATCTCCAACACTGCCATCTGGAGGAATACACTTAAATATTATTGCATGAGGGACTTAGCTCGCTTCAGTGCAATAAAGAGCTGTAAGTAATATATAACATTGCCAGGTCATGTTTTGTTGGTATCGCACCTCCAAAGCGCAAATCCCAAAGGAAAAGATGTCAATGGCGTAGTCATCTTCACATGCTAAGAATAGAGAAGGAAAATAATAGACCTGTATGTTAAGTCTACCCAAACATCCAGTAGAAAATTAAGTGGAGATGTGGCCACACTCACAGCCGTACTCTGGACTGAAGAAGTGCAGGTTTTTCTTATCATCTCGATTTTGGAGCACTTTACCACGGATGCCCCCTTCTGGGAACACTGGGAAAGAACAGATGTTCAGAGTTAGTCAAACTCTCATAAAAATACACTTCCTGCAAAAATGTGGGTTTCCAACTATATTAACTTTTACTGTATTAAGCCTACTGAATTAAATTTGATTTGCTTCTAAGTTGTCGACATGATCAACAACATGCCTTTTGTTGTCTGATTGATACTTTATTCTTTTTTTAGCAAGTAAAAGGCCTTTTAGTATAATTCTAAAAACACCCCCCCTTCCTTCAGGTCGTGATACGTGTCCTTTTGCTGTGAAATTTTGCAAAGTAAATGTAAGAATAGGTTTTATATTGTTAGCAATATTTCAAGATGAACATTTCCTGGACAGAAGCAGCTCAGGATTACTTGATTACCCATACCAAATTCTTTAGAAAAATCATGAAAATCTGAGTTCCATCATTGCATTGCATTATGTTTTTCCCCGCGCTATAACATTTACAGAGCTTTGATCATAAAACTAAGCACTTAAATATCATCTTATGATGACATATTGTGATATATAGGGCCCTATTTTAACAATTTGAGTGCATGGTCTGAAGCGCATGGTGCAAGTGCATGGTCCAAAAGGGTAGTCCCTAGTCTCTTAAGGAGTCATGGGTGTGTTTTGGGAGTAACGTGCAATAAACCAATCAGAGTCTCATCTCCCATTCCCTTTAAAAACCAGTTGCGCTTGCACCGTGCCAGATACACTATTTACATGGCAGATTTTGCGAGCGGAAAGACTGAACCTCCAGAGAGGAATCCTTTTATTTTTAATGTTTAAAAATTTTTGTGTGCTCCTGTGTGTGTGCGCGTGTTGTGCACCCGCCTATAGGCGCATATTACTAACGCACCCTTTAAATAACACAAAAAACACATTGCGCCGGATGTATGATAGGACCCATAGAGTGACATCTGATATGTATATGCATTTTATGCAAGTAGTCTACTATACTGTTATAAAGATCTCATTGATTTACATTACAAGCTATCAGAATTTCATCTTACTTTTTGGCCATATAAATATCAGCAACTGCATCAAATTTCATATTTCTGCTCAGTCACCTCTGAATAAAACGTGTTGGAGAAGTTTTTTCTTCATCGAGTATGAGCGCCATATTCTCCTATCTCTCCTATTCTCATATTATATGAGCCTTAAAAGCCTGATGTATCAAATATAAAACTCCACAAAAAAAAAAAGTTTTATATTTTTAATATATTTTGTCTAAAGGTTCAATAAACTGCTCCATTCAAAAACACAAAAGATTTTTATGACCATTCTTTTACATATCAAGCTTTTTCCAGGGTTAATCATTTTTTTCTTGAAAACAAAATGAATATATACAGTGGTATATTAAAATAAATCTCAGTGTAGGTAATGTGGTAAATTCATATAAATTACATATTAAATGACTCTCACCATTCACAAAGAGTCGGTGCCAAACTACAGAGGGAAAAAAAACAGAAATTGATTTCCAAATAAGTTTATCAAAATGCACTTCACCATTAATAGATACACTTTTATGTAGTTATTTTAGTCAAAAATTAGACTAAAAAGAGGATACTTTACTTAGAGGAGAAATAAAAAAAGAGTGCAGGGGAAAATTCACCTGATCCAATTTTAATGAGGCCGATGTGCTGAATGAAGATGGTGTCACATGTGAGGTTGCCGTGAATTATGGGAGGGTCACACGAGTGCAGGTAACTGATGAGTGGAAGAAGTTGCATGCTTGTTAATGTACAAATTCCCAACTCACACAAACTTCAAGACAAACACACACAAATGAAAAAGTGTGTCACCTGAGGGCAGAGAGAATCTGTGTACACCAGCGTTTCCAGGCCTGAAATACAGTAATGCATCATGTGAACACGGAAATCACGGCGTTGCACGATAATAACATATTTAGATATCCGTCTCAGATTCAAAATTCGTATGAAAGCCTGACCTTGACATTCATGGTCTTGTGGTTTTTCTTGGTCTTTTTGAGGAACTGTTTCAAGCTGCCAGACGACATGTACTCTGTGATGAACACAACCTGTGAGGGATTTAAAAACAAAAGCTATTTCGATATAACGCCACTTCAGGTGTATATCAAAATAAGAACAGTTATTTTAGAAAAAAAGTAATCTTAGGCTGCATTTCAGGCTCACAGTTACATTTTTTGTTCTGTATCTGAATTTTTAGATTCTTCAAACTGCAAGTTATATGCAGTCAGATCTGATTTTATTTTCTGTTTAGACAGCATTCGCTTTTGCTAGCATGTCCGCTATTGGTTTTCATACTACCAATTCAAACTTGAATAGGTTCATCAAGCGTGAGGCTTCAGCAATGATTACATTGATTATATTGTTCATGTGGATGTTCATCACAAGCAACCGAGCAGAAAAACGGGAGAAGGCGCATATGCACGTTTGTTGCTACTGTCACCGCATGCACATGCTTTAAGTCTTCTCGGCACAACAGATGACCAACAGATTAACCTGTCAAAAGTGGATCTGAGGCAAAAATTATGGATTTTATTTACATAATATAGTCTTTAAGGTTACATATTAGCCATACTATTGTAAGACTAGGAAAACTTGCATAATGCCAGAATGTCTGGTTGAGGAACAAACTATCTGAGAAAATAAAGGAAATTAGCATCTAAACTCACTCATTCATTTAGCATCCCCATCGGAGACAACGTCACGCTGAGTGAATCATCTAAGAATGACTTTAATTTACATGCCTTTCTTTTCACTGCCTCTTCCCCCATTCCTCCACATTTCACCATCAAAATCTAAATGGTTTAATGTGAATTCTCATAATATAATATTATACATGTTTGATATCGTTTGAAATGTCTCACTGCGATTGGTACAAAGATCTCATCCCCACTGAAGTAAACAAGAATATAATAAAGGTTTTAAGAAGTTTAGAGACATTTTGCTAAAAACAGTGGGTGTGGCTGTCGGCCATTTGGTCTTCTAACAATACAGGCATATGGGAGAGGGATTCAATTTAAATTCCCATTGTTAACGCATGTTTCCATTTGAAAGAGTTTTACATCTTGGTCTGATATTTAAGGAGATGTTTCAGAAAGGGTCGGGGCTTGAACTTTTATACTGGTCAGCCCGTAATGCTGAGTGCCTGCTATAGACGCTCAGCGTTATGTCATTTTAAGAAGTCAGGTATCCATATTTCATTCTTTACTTCAGAGTATTTGATGTTATGTATGGACTAGCTTTGAATTGATTATGTAATCACCGTTATACATTTACCTGACTGTTAATAAATTGTTACATTTTGATCTATTCTGATTTACTCTGGAATTATTAACGATCTCTATAGTAGATGAACGGGTATAATTTCAACAAAGGATTAAACAGAATAATTAAAATGATAACTATTATATATAAATTACCAAATAACCAATTGGCATTTTAACCTAAATTCGAAATTAGTCAGATAAAGATAAACTGGAATTAAATCCTTTTGCCTAGCTGAAAACACCGAACGCGCAGCAACCTTCGACCGCGGATCGCTACCCTCATTGGAACGATTTTAGCGGGCCTTACACTATCCATCACTGGATCAAAAAAGAGATGCTTTGATTTTGTCATTTTACACTGCCACAACAATATGAAACCATTATAATGAAAAGCATAGTGATACCAGCAGAGTGAGTGTGAGTGAGTGAGTGAGTGAGTGAGTGAGTGAGTGAGTGAGTGAGTGTGTGAGTGTGTGTGTGTGTGTGTGTGTGTGTGTGTGTGTGTGTGTGTGTGTGTGTGTGTTTTTGTGACATATCAAGACACAAATGTGTATAATGACATGGGTATGACATGGGTATTACAAGGAGTGGGTGACTTATGAGGACATTACCCATGTCCCCATTTTTCAAAAGGCTTATAAATCAGACAGAATGAGTTTTTTTGGGAGAAAGTAAAAATGTGCAGTTTCCTGTGATGGGTAGGTTTAGGGGTAGTGTAGGGGGATAGAAAATACGGTTTGTACGGTATAAAAACCATTACGCCTATGGAATGTCCCCACAATTCACAAAAACAAACGTGTGTGTGTGTGTGTGTGTGTGTGTGTGTGTGTGTGTTACCCGAGCATGATTGTCCCCAATATCCAGCCAGTATTTGTGAAATTTGACAATATTAGGATGATCCACCTGCATCAGGTTCTCAAACATCTCCTTCATTTTGTCCTACAGAAAATGAAACACATTTGAGAATGTTAATAACTTTTTTTTTCAGAAAAGATTGATTAAAAATTTTTTTAAAAATACAGAAAATACATGTATAATGGTACAAAATATTTCTATTTCAACTTCCCATTTTGAACTTTCTATTCATGAAAGAATACTGAAAACATGTATCATGGTTTCCACAAATATATGAACAGTTTCTTAAGCAGCAAATCATCATATCAGAATGATTTCTGAAGGATCATGTGACTCTGAAGACTGGAGTAATGATGCTGGAAATTCAGCTTTGAGCACAGGAATACATTACATTTTAAAATGTATTAAAACAGAAAAAGTTATTTTAAAGCTGCTGTCCGTAACTTTTTTTTGTGTTCAAGATTTACAAAAATTATATAGTGAGAATGTACAACATGAATCCATTTTGCATACCGTGTTTTTGTCTTACCCAGAATCATTATGGTACACTTATAATAAGTGTTTATATTGGGACTATTTCAGAGCGGTCTGGTAGGAACCGTGGAGGAGGAGCACAGTCCCTGCGTGACTCGCCATAGACATTAACAGAGAGAAGTAGCTCCGGCTGCAATGTTCTTCCGCAAGACGCATGCAGTTCTGGTTATTAACCAGAAAGTTAAGTTTAAGTTGTAATAATATTTCACGATATTACAGTTTTTACTGTATCAAATTGATCAAATAAATGCAGGGGGTTTTTTAAGACATTTTACAGACTCCAAAATTTTGAACGGTAGTGAAAACTGAAATATATTCAGAAATGGTTTGAGCACTCGCCTCCACTGTCTTAAAGACCTTCTTGTCATGGAAGAGGACTTCGTTCCAGACCACCTCAACACCCTCTTCAGTGTCCATGGCCAGAGAGGCGCTCTCCACTCCAGGAACATTCCCCTGACTCACCTGCAGAGGGAGACAAATAAACACTTTTAACATCCACAATTTCCTCCTTTCAAACCACTGCATTTTTCAACTTCTCAAGTAACCTAAAAATTTACAATACCCTCTTAGGAGTACTGGAATAAAATTTTGATTTTGAATCTAATGCAACAGATAAGAGTTTACCATACTATCAGTTGCACTGGTTGTAGAGAGTGGCTGATGTATGATCTCTGCCGATTTTAAGGAGTATCTGAATGTACATTTAGTTTTTTTATAATATAAATATACACACAAAGTGTATACATATACATGCATACATATCTTGTATATACACCTATATAAATTATTTTCATCAATTCAACAAATCTTATTTTTGTAAGTCAAAGTCAATTAAGTTAGAACTTAAATATCAGTTTTATTTATATCTTTATATTATTTATATACATTTAGTTAATTTTGTGTACATCTA
>CM031966.1:19217747-19260247 GCA_018749465.1 Paracanthobrama guichenoti | reverse complement strand
TTGCTGTACTAACATTTTTATGTGGTAGTTGACACTGAATGATAGGGAACTTAGTAAAGCAAAAACAGGCCTACATCAAAGATGTGCATTCATAATGCTTTTGTAAAATGGCACAATTATGTAAGAAAATTACAGTATTTAATGCACTATAATAGTTTTGAACAATTATACAGCAATTTCCAATCTTGGAATATATGATTGGCTAACTGGCGTTCCAAGAGTGCCGGGTTGATATTCTGGGACTTTTCACTGTTTCCACTGATTTTTCACTCTGTTTGTCCGTGTTTTTGTTCATTCCTGTCAGTCTATGGTCTATATGTCAGTCTATTTTAACGATCTGAGCGCATGGTCTGAAGCGCATGGTGCAGGTGCACTTAGGGTGTGTCCGTATCCACTTTTGCTAGTTTAACGACAGAAAAACCGGTCTGTGCACCAAAAGGGTTGTCCCTAGTCTCTTAATGAGTCATGGGTGTGTTATGGGCGTAACGTGCAATAAACCAATCAGAGTCTCATCTCCAATTCCCTTTAAAAGCCAGTTGCGCTTGCACCATGGTGAATTTGCTATTTACATGGCGGAAGTTGCGAGTGGAAAGACTCCAGAGAGGAATTCTTTTATTTTTAAGAAATTTTACTATTACTTTATTTTACTACAAAAAACACTGAGCAGTTGTTTTCAGCTGCCTCAAAATAGGAACGCGCCAACTATGCACCTGAACACACCTAGTTTTCAGGAAACAGATGGGCACGAGTGCATTTGGCGCTGGGTGTGAAAACGATAACCGCGTCAGGCTGAAACCAGCAAAAAACACTTACGTTGCATCTGGCGTGGCATTGCGCCGGGTGTACAATAGAGCCCTATGTATTAGTGGTAAGGATTTTCAATGACTCTTTCATTACGCCTGTCTTTAAAAGGGAATCATTTGATTGATTAATTCAACCGATTTGTTCAAAAATGCTGATTCGTGCAGGAATTAATCAAGTCAGGAGTCATTCAATCATTCACTTTTAATTGTATATTCCACTTTGGCTTCTTTTGGAACTACTTTCATTGGTACTTGCAAAAATTGACTAACTTTATTGTGTATGAAACGCAAGCTATTCATTACAAGCTTCTTGTTTATTTAACTGTTATATAAAAGTAATATCACAATGCTGCTGGTTTTAGTCTGAATGTTAGAATTGCTTGTTTGATTGATATATCCCATTATCACTCAGCTTTCTAGAATACTTCATTCTGATTGGTCAAGTGCAAAACTGAGGTCAAATAGTATAAATTTATTTGATCTGATAAACCATATTCCAGCATATCTGTAAGTTTCATATCTCTCATATCACTGTGTGTTTCTTCTAACTCAATAGAACTTAAACTAAAATATGTCATGTACATTTATTTACTTGTTTGGTAAATAGCCATATAATAAGGATAATGTATAGTCACTGATGCTCGTTCAGGGTTTTTTTTTCCTGCTTCGCATCAGGGTCATAATCATTCTGCCTGGGTTTATTTTTGTGATAATAACTGTCTGACTGTGCATTACTGTGCATAATTTCATATTGCATATTGTGATGCATCATCAAGGTAAGAATGTTTCTTTATCAACTTTTTCCGTCGCTTTTGCAAACATGCACTTTACCTTTAATTTTTTTGCTTTAAAATCCACAGATGGATGGGAGGTTATAATTAACTCAGTGTAATCTCACATGCAGCTTCTGTTACACGGCACACTTTCTGCCAGTGTCATGTCTGGTGTACGCGTCTATGTGAAAAGGTGAAAGAGCTTTTTTGGATAAGGAACAGCGTCCTTATGCTGACCTCTACATCCAGCCACTGCGGTCGAATCTGTCCCTCTTTCAACAAAAAAACAGCCCTGGGCTTATCCCTGCACCCAAGAGGTTAGTCTGGGTTAAATCTGGATCATGTGTTATGTGATTGATTTTTGAACCTAATCAGAAACCAATTTGCCATCAGTCATGGGGGAAAAAAATTAATAAAATGTGCACCATTTCCTCTTTATGATATATGCCATAATTAAAATAAATAAATAAATAAATAAATAACTAATTCACAGAAGGTGCTGGCCCTTACAAAACTCACAACACAAGGATGTGTTAATCTGGATGGTTGCTAGGGCTTTGATAGATTATTGCTAATTTACCAGGTAATACCAGGCTCAGCAGACCAACCATTTGATAAAAAGAAGTGGAAACAATGGAAGAATTGTTCTGAATTAAGAAAAAAACAGCTCTATTGTTCCAGAAGCCGGCAGTTTGCAAACCCTGAGGCATACTTGGCATGCATTTTTATCGATTGGAAAGGTGTTGAAAGTACATTTAAACTGGGATTGTACCTCAGACATGGACAAGTAACATGCACATCAAAAATCTTCTGTAGCGAATCTATGTTGAACTGCACAAGAGTGAAACGTACTTGTGTGAGCTGTAACTAATAGCAAACATTAGACCTAAAATACATAAATGTATGTAAAACTGGACATTAAAAGGTACTATATTCACACATAAACTATCAAGCAAACTGAAAACAGTCAATAGCACAGTCTAGCAAGAGTGTCAAACAAACTACACTCACTCAATAGATTTCATTGTAGACGTTATGTAAGACTCAAAGGTCGATGTGTCTGTGTGCAAAGCTAGCAGGCCACTAACCCCACTCACATTTGGTAAAATACTGACTAATCTCCTTTAACCACTCATTAGGAAATACTGAAGTACTACAGTATTAATGCATTAAAATACTACAAAGAAACAAATAAAATGCAATTAGATTATCACTCTCCTTTCGTACCATTGAGCCGAGTTTATGGTATTCCTCTTTCCTCTTCAGACAAAGCAAATTAAAAGCATTGATTGGATTAACATGATGGCTATTGGGATTATTACAAATCTTTTATTCTAATTGACTAGAATTTCATGTTCAGTTGGCGCTTATCTTATTGGTGTTTATCTGGAGTCTGGGCTGTATATTACCCCAGTGAACAAGAGATTAGGTTGAACTTTCTGAACTAGATCATCAAACTGTATTGTGAAAACACATCAAACATTGATTACTCAAACTGTGAGATTTATGGTCCATGGAAGCTTGTTTCTGCCACAGAATAAAAAATAAAAAAGGTAATTGCGACTTTTTATCAGAATTGCGTGCTATAAACTTGCACTTGTGAGTTATAAATGCGAGATATAAACTTGCAATCGCGTTATAGAGATATTAGATAGCCTACAAACTATAAACAAATAAGACTTTTTTTGCAAGTTTATATCTTGCAATTCTGACTTTACACTCACCTAAAGGATTATTAGGAACACCATACTAATACTGTGTTTGACCCCCTTTCGCCTTCAGAAGCATCCCCCACACCATTACACCACCACCACCAGCCTGCACAGTGGTAACAAGGCATGATGGATCCATGTTCTCATTCTGTTTACGCCAAATTCTGACTCTACCATCTGAATGTCTCAACAGAAATCGAGACTCATCAGACCAGGCAACATTTTTCCAGTCTTCAACTGTCCAATTTTGGTGAGCTCCTGCAAATTGTAGCCTCTTTTTCCTATTTGTAGTGGAGATGAGTGGTATCTGGTGGAGTCTTCTGCTGTTGTAGCCCATCCGCCTCAAGGTTGTGTGTGTTGTGGCTTCACAAATGCTTTGCTGCATACCTCAGTTGTAACGAGTGGTTATTTCAGTCAAAGTTGCTTTTCTATCAGTTTGAATCAGTCGGCCCATTCTCCTCTGACCTCTAGCATCAACAAGGCATTTTCGCCCACAGGACTGCCACATACTGGATGTTTTTCCCTTTTCACACCATTCTTTGTAAACCCTAGAAATGGTTGTGCGTAAAAATCCCAGTAACTGAGCAGATTGTGAAATACTCAGACCGGCCCGTCTGGCACCAACAACCATGCCACACTCAAAATTGCTTAAATCACCTTTCTTTCCCATTCTGACTTTCAGTTTGGAGTTCAGGAGATTGAGATCTTGACCAGGACCACACCCCTAAATGCATTGAAGCAACTGCCATGTGATTGGCTGATTAGATAATTGCATTAATGAGAAATTGAACAGGTGTTCCTAATAATCCTTTAGGTGAGTGTATATCACATTTGAGAGTTATAAAGTCTGTATTTTTTCCTCAGAATTTGACTTTATAACTTGCATTTGCGAGTTTATATCTCACAATTTTACCTTTTGTATTTTTTATTCAGTGGTGGAAACAAGCTTCCAAAATGGTCACCATAAAGGATTACATTAATTAAAACCTGCAGAAAAACTTATATTGCAATCAGATGTGTATGCCAGGTACAGTTGCAAGAAAAAGTACGTGAACCACTTGCAGAATCTGTGAAAATGTGAATAATTAACAAAATCAGAGAGAGAGCATACAAAATGCATGTTATTTTTCATTTAGTGCTGTCCTGAATAAGATATTTTACATAAAAGACGTTTATATTTAGTCCACAAGACAAAAAAAATTGCAGAATTTATTAAAATGACCCAGTTCAAAAATCTATGAACCATTGATTCTTAATACTGTGTGTCGCTCCCTGGATGATCCACTGCTGGTTTATTTTGTTTTTTTTTTGATGGTTGTTCATGAGTCTCTTATTGTCTTTCAGAAAAATCATTCTTCAGTTTTCCAGCATCTTTTGCCTATTTAAACCCATTCCAGCAGTGACTGTATGATTTTGAAATCAATCTTTTCACATTGAGGGACTCAAACACAACTATTAAAAAGGGTGGTGTAATGGTGTGGGGGATGTTTTCTTGGCACACTTTAGGCCCCTTAGTGCCAATTGGGCATCGTTTAAATGCCACGGCCTACCTGAGCATCGTTTCTGACCATGTCCATCCCTTTATGACCACCATGTACCCATTCTCTGATGGCTACTTCCAGCAGGATAATGCACCATGCCACAAAGCTCGAATCATTTCAAATTGGTTTCTTGAACATGACAATGAGTTCACTGTACTAAAATGGCCCCCACAGTCACCAGATCTCAACCCAATGGAGCATCTTTGGGATGTGGTGGAACGGGAGCTTCGTGCCCTGGATGTGCATCCCACAAATCTCCATCAACTGCAAGATGCTATCCTATCAATATGGACCAACATTTCTAAAGAATGCTTTCAGCACCTTGTTGAATCAATGCCACGTAGAATTAAGGCAGTTCTGAAGGCGAAAGGGGTCAAACACAGTATTAGTATGGTGTTCCTAATAATCCTTTAGGTGAGTTTATAATGATGTGAATCCCTTCCAACATTCATTAATGATATCTGCGGTTCTGAAAGGAGCATTAATATGTTCTTGCAAAAAAAAAAAAAAAAAAAAAAAGCTCTATAACGAGATACTAATTACTAGTGCATTACCTGACCAAACCTGTGAAAAAGAGAAAAGAAGCTGTTATTTGTATAAACTGCTGGTTTATTGGGGGTTACATTGAACAATTTCCAGGCATATGAGTTTATATGAGGTTACAAGAGAGTAATTTGCCCATAAATACCAGTAGGAAATGATAAAAGTACTACTGGAAACAAATAATAAACTTTAGTATTAGAACAGCAGATTAGTAAAGATCAAATTCTGACATTACATTTCCTGCACTTCCCTGGAGGAACTCAGGCAAAGAAAACAAATCCAAGTGTCAATTTCCTGCTGTGACCACAAAAATCCAAACATGTCCTCAACAGCCATTTGTGAAGGAAAACACTAACAATATGCTTTCATAAAGCAGAACAATCTGTTCTATAAATATTTATTCTTAGCACTGATGTGCGCTTGTCCTGTATGCATTATTCACGTCTTCAGAAGAATGAAAAACCCAAGACTTCAGAATGAATTTCTGAAAATATACTTTCAAATAATTTCTCAAAATGGCTATTGATGGTTACATGTCAAAGCATACAATAATGAAATATACTTGACGATTTCTAATGCAAACGGTGATATTTTTATAATTCTGCTGTGCATTTCAGAAGTTATAAATCTGCAACTTCCTGAGTTTAATTTAGTATAAAATGGCTATCTTCAATACCATTAGTGGGGAATGTGAAATCATAAGCGGCTCCTTTAATTAAAACAAGTCGAGTGCGCTGCTTGTTCAGCTGACGGCTCCAGAGGGATCGAAGCTCATGGTGTGTGTTGGCGACAGTATCCACTCTTGTGCACTGACTGATCTCCACAACATTCATCTGCAACTCCTATGTACAACTTTTACTGGATTTAACATTGCCCTCTAAACAAAAACAATATCCTAAAGACAGATATTAATATACTATGCACTGAAAAAATGGTGTAGGATTTGCTTTAAAGAGGTCCTATTATGCTTTTTCAAATGTAGTTAGAGTGTAATGTTGCTGTTTACACATGAAAAAGATCTGCAAGGTTGCAAAGCTCAAAGTCCACTCCAAAGGGAGATATTTTATTTAACAGAATCCACTTTCCAAGAACTACAATGAATGACTTGTTTGGACTACAACTCGTTTTTCCCCGGCTCTTGTAAAGTCACGATGTTATTCATTTAAATAATCTCCGCCCATGGGATACACATATAAAGGGGTGAGGCCTAGTTGAGCTGCAATTTATTTTAATTTTTTTTTCCTAAATATATTTATTGGCATTTTATGCAAATACAACATAAAATGTAAAAAATAAAATAAACCACAGCTTTGCTTCCACTCCTCCAAAGGCGAATGCATATGGGTCAATGACGTGACACCTAAATTATCTGTCCGATAGCATTTTTTTCAGTTAAAAACTGGTTTAAATACATAAAAAGATACCATATACATGTAGTACCTCTCCCATGTATGTACTCACTTTAATTTTTCAAAAAACATTAGTTATTTGTAATTTTTCTGTTATTTAAAGTGTCAAAATATCATGTGGTGCGACCGTCCAGCCATAACTTCTTTGAAATTACTCTAAATGTATTCAAATTATTTTCTTCACTATTTGGCATGATTTCCAAAGTGTTTTGTAATCCTGCACAAAACTGCAAAGCATTTGTTTTTTTATTTCTTTCATAATATACAAACAAACATTGTCCGATGATGTCCATTTTATGAAATATCATGTGGTGCGACCATCAAGAAACTACCAATTTTTGGACTTTATGTTGAAATCCATTCAGAGACAGGAAGTTGCATCATATACCAATTTGCCAAGGACCCACTGAAGCAACAGGCGGGTTTGTAACTCTGTAAATTTGGAAAAAAATAACCTTTTTAATGGCTGGTATGCAGTTACCACATTTGGATATCATGTGGTGCGACCTCAGAAAAACAATGAGTATTAAGTTATTTCTACAAATATATATTTTTATTATAGATTTCATAGTGACCTTTTGTGGGAATCTAGGTTGTTTTGTTTTGGTGGCCAATCCTAAGCCTGTAAATTGAGTGAATTTAAAAATATCATGTGGTGCGACCAAATATCATGTGGTGTGACCACTGTAGAGTGTTTTCCATCACAGATATATGTCCTAGACTGGCAGGTTTTGTGCTTTTATATTCAATTGATGGTTTAGAAATGTAAAGTACTTTATTTTAGTATTATTTGGAATAGATTTGTATCCAATTTGGGTCATTTACAAACATTTCAGACGGTTTGGAGCATTAATTTCATTTGAGTAAATATGCATTTATTAGTAATTTATTATGTATTTATAACTATTTACATCCATTTTAACAGATGGCACTACCAAGCAAAGAAAAAAACACTGCAGAATATGGTCAAGTTTAATTAAATGTTTGTTCACAAGAAGGCCACAAGTGTGACCTTGGACCCCTGCCTTTAAGGTTGTCCAAATTAAGTCCTTAGCAATGCATATTACCACTACTAATAAAAATAAATAAATTATATACTTACGGTAGGAAATTAACAAAATATCTTCATGGAACTTGATCTTTACTTAATATCCTAATGATTTTTGGCATAAAAGAAAAATGGATAAATTTGACCCATTGTTGCCTACAAATATACCTGTGAGACTTATGACTGGTTTTGTGCTCCAGGGTCACAAATGTGCATTTACTTAACACTGTTCATGACAAGGAATATTACATGATTATACATGGTTCTGATCAAAATTAAATCAAAATGATTCTTTTTCCATCGTCTCCACTGTCAAGTTAAATGAAATGTTGCACTTTCTTGCAATTTGATTTTTCAAAAAATATTATAAAATGTTTCTTTATGTTCATTAAAACAATTCTGTGAAATTAATCAAATATGGTTTAAAAGATTTTTTTGTATGAAATGTATTGATCTCTTTAAATAGATTTTTAATAATATTCGAGATCTTCATGTCATTTGGAGCGACCACTCATCATGTGGTGCGACCACTGTAGAGTGTTTTCCATCATAGATATATGTCCTAGACTGGCAGGTTTTGTGCTTTTATATTCAATTGATGATTTATAAAATGTAAAGTACTTTATTTTAGTATTACAATAATAGTACAATAATAGCAATAACTGCATTAAATTAAAAAATTAAATATCTAATTTCTATGGCTGATATAGGAATCACTGATACAGAATGCTTAAGTAAAAAAGATCATCTTTTGCAAAAACTCAAAATTAATTAATTTCCTTAACATTTTTTTACAAGCTCTCTTTAATTAAAGTGTTTATAAACAAAGTATTAGCATTTCTTTTAAGATAAATCACGGTCACACCGCATGACATTTTTTAAGGCCACGGCCAATTCATCTAGATGGAAAAAACCGTAAAAATCACTTAACTTGAAATTTTAATATGACTTTATGTGTACACAACATTCTTAATTTCTGAACAATTGCAACAGATATTATTATTTGTATTTTAAAATTGGCCAGTTGAAAATCCTTATACGTCATTGACCCATATACGAACAAGTTCTCCGTTTAGGATTAGAACGAATTCAACCCAAGCGCTCTTTGGTGACGCGGATGATTACGTTACTGTTGATCATCTGTCCATCATCGTATAAAGCCCCCCCTGACAATTTGATTGGTCCGAATAGCTCCTGTTCAGGCATAGTTGCTCTACAACGGATCAAGTCCAGACTAAATTTCCCGAACTCAAATGTTGTGGGTGGCATCCAGGATAAAAGAAAAGCAAATTTTTTTCCAGTTTTAAACACAAGAGAATTTCTTGTATCCATCTATCATCTGGATGGGGATGGAGGGGATGCATGTTTCCACTTAAGGAGAATGAGCCTCCTGCATGGCCTTTAGTGTGGTGAAAGCAATAACCTCTTGTACTGCTGAATGCAGATTCGGTTTAAAAGGAGTTCCAAACAGAGTTGTTAAAGGGTTTGGGGTGGTTAATATATTAAAGTTTTTTTCAAAAGTCTCAAATATTTTAGACCAAAACTCTGTCAGTTGCACTGCACAGGACCAGAACGTGTCAGTGTGATTGGCTGGGGATTGTCTGCACCTACTGCAAGTGTCACTTCTGTCCGGGTACAAGTCTGGCATTGGTGTAGTGTACTCTATGAAGAATCAAGCTGTGCCTGGCATATATAGAGGAAGAATGTACTAAATCAATGATATAATCCCAGAATAGTGTTTCACTCCCCTAGTGTTTACTGCAGCGCTTGTAAGCTCTCGCTTTTGTAAGGCAGTTCACCACCCCTTAGGAAAATTAACCATGTGATCGATTACTGTTTGTATTACCAAAGTTTTCCAACAAATATCATGATTAAATGGTGTATAACATTGGATCTCAAATGTATAAGAAAATTACAAAATTGAACATACGACTATGAAACGTCCTGTGAAATCAGTGCTTGCAAATTCCGTGCATGAAATCCGTTCTGCACGATCCTCTTAACATTCTTAAGTCTGAATCAGGCTTGAATTGGTTTGAAATTGACACACTAGAGGTATGTACTAGAGCGCGCAGTTATGGTAAGCGGCATGACATTTTTCCAAACCGACTAAGCGGTGCCAGTCTCAACACACTAGGCCAGTTAACCAATCACAGCACAGTCAGGCCAGACTGGGGAGAGAGTTGCTGTAATAATGTAAAATATAAAAGCATATTGTAGTACACCCCAAAAACAGAATCAAGACTTTGTGCTTATAAAACTTAAACCTTTTTTTTTTTTTTTAAATGACCGATCGTTTCGCTTCGATTCATTGTCTGGTATCGTTTAAAGCTACACTGAAACTGTCATTTGGACCTTGAACCGTTTGGAGCCCACTGAAGTCCATTATATGGGAGGAAAAATCCGGGAATGTTTTCATCAAAAACCTTAATTTCTTTTCGACTGAAGAAAGAAAGACATGGACATCTTGGATGACATGGGGGTGAGTAAATTATCAGCAAAAGTTGATTTAAAAGTGAACCAATCCTTTAAGACAGCTGTCAATCAATGGGTCTCAGGTGCACGCCCCCCGCTCAGCCCCGCCCTCGGCTCGGTCCTCTGTGTCTGCTGGGCTCGGCCCACTTTTCCAGCATTTTTCAAATATTGCAAGTGGGTGGAGTTAGGCTGTGATCAGGGGTTCAGTTACCCTTTAACATCCATGGAACCCTCTACACAAGTTTTTTTATGATGGAAAGGTTCTTTAGATTTTTAAGTTATTTTTACCGAAAGGTTCTTTGGCTCTTTCTTAAAAAAAAAATAAAAAAAAAACACTTTTACATTATTTTTGAGTGTACACTTGAGTACTATACACTCATCTATATCATATCATGATATGTGTTGCATCTGTAATGCCATGAAAGATCTATCAATACTAACAGAGTCAGACATCCTCATGCCAAGTATCCAGTCATGGCCGATTACTGCTCCAAGTAACGTAATGGGAAAGCATCGCTCAAGCAGAAGGATAATGTGCTATCAGAACATCTAAGTGCTTCTGCATTAGTGTGCAAGTTTCTAACGTAGCTGAGCTCACACACTCCTATTGCTTCAAACTAGCTGAACTGGGTCTAAACTGTCTATCTGTGCAGGAATTTGATCCTTCAATAGTTGTGGATGACAGCAGATGTTCTTTAGATCACTTATATAAAAATGTACAAATATCTTCAGGGTAGAAAATGTGCACTTCTGTGTGTGCAGACCATCTTATTCATGGTCGGTTGATCATTTAATAATTAAACAAGTTGTATGTCATCATGCCTTGGTTTCTCTTGATGCTGCTGAACAAAACACAGTTCATCTACTGTGCTGAACTCTTTCCAAGAGAACCCGGAGGCTTTGTCTGGTTCTATTTTAGAAAGAGGAAATTTCTGTTTTTCAAAGCTAAAAAAAAAGGCTTTTTTTTTTTTTTAAAGTACTGTAATGAGAGTTGATGCATCTGTGAAGAGAAGCCCCGTAGCATTTCCACCAAAAATGCATAATTTGTCCTAAGTAGTCACTGAACTGCAGTGCAATGCTAAAGAGAAGCATGGTTTAATAAAGCTGGCTGTTCATAGCACCACTTTACTCGCTTGCTAATGAATGGAAAGCAGCATTACGGGAGGGTCAAACTAATGCGCTATATAAATGATAAGCTTGTGATAACCTTCAGTATGTTCTTATCTTGTTATCAGCAATAAACTTTTAATGTCTGAAGAGAAAAAGAGAATGAATTTATTCGGACACTCTGAGACATTCAATTTGCTTGTTTGTGTTTGTTATTCTGATAACAATTTACAATTAGGTTTCATGAACAAACAATGAACAGCTGTATTTTTATTAACTAACGGTAAAAAATATTAATAAATACTGTAATAAATGAATTGCTCATGGTTAGTTCATGTTAGTTAATATATGAACTAATGTTAACAATGAAACCTTATTGTAAAGTGTTACCGTTATCCTTTTTAATGAAAAAAAAAAAAAAAAAACTATATCTAACCTACATTATAATTAGGCCTATAAATAAATACGAATTGAGATTAAATTTATCTTAAATCTTAATAAATAAACAAAATAAATAATAATAATAATAATAAAATATAATATATAATATTGATATATATTTAATATAAATATTTAATAATAAATATATATATATATATATATATATATATATATATATATATATATATATATATATATATATATATATATATATATATATATATATATATATATATATATATATATATATATATATATATATACACATGCTGGTCATATAATTAGATTACCATCAAAAAGTTGATTTATTTGACTAATTCAAAAAGTGAAACTTGTATATTATATTCATTCATTACACACAGACTGATATATTTCAAATGTTTATTTCTTTTAATATATGACACCGCTTTGTCACCGGTTCTGTTCATAATTTTTATGGAAAAGGGTGGCTTGCCCACTTCAGGTTGGTGGAGAGTTTCTGCCTCAGGTGGAGGAGTTCAGGTATCTTGGGGTCTTGTTCACGAGTGAGGGAAGGATGGATGCGGTCGATGTACCGGTCTGTCGTGGTGAAGAAGGCTGAGCTGAGCTGTAAGGCAAAGCTCTCGATTTACCGGTCAATCTACGTTCCTACTCTCACCTATGGTCATGAGCTGTGGGTCCTGACCGAAAGGACAAGATGCCGGATACAGGCGGCCAAAATGAGCTTTCTCCGCAGGGTGGCTGGGTGCTCCCTTAGAGATAGGGTGAGAAGCTCGGTTACTCGGGAGGAGCTCAGAGTAGAGCCGTTGCTCCTCTACATCAGGAGGAGCCAGTTGAGGTGGCTCGGGCATCTATTTCGGATGCCTCCTGGACGCCTTCCCGGGGAGGTGTTCCGGGCATGTCCCACCGGGAGGAGGCCCCGGGGAAGACCTAGGACAGGCTGGAGGGATTATGTCTCCCGGCTGGCCTGGGAACGCCTCTCCCTAGTGGCTAGGGAGAGGGAAGTCTGGGCGTCTCTGCTTAGACTGTTGCCCCCGCGACCCGGCCCCGGATAAGCGGAAGATAATGGATGGATGGATATTTCTTTTAATTTTGATTAGTATAACTGACAACTAAGGAAAATTCCAAATTCAGTATCTCAGAAAATTAGAATATTGTGAAAAGGTTGAATATTGAAGACACCTGGTGCCACACTCTAATCAGCTAATGAACTCAAAACACCTGCAAAAGGCCTTTAAATGGTCTCTCCGTCTAGTTCTGTAGGCTACACAATCATGGGGAAGACTGCTGACTGGACAGTTGTCCAAAAGACGACCATTGACGCCTTGCACAAGGAGGGCAAGACACAAAAGGTCATTGCAAAAGAGGCTGGCTGTTCACAGAGCTCTGTGTCCAAGCACATTAATAGAGAGGCCAAGGGAAGGAAAAGATGTGGTAGAAAAAAGGAAAAAAAAAAGTGTACAAGCAATAGGGATAACCGCACCCTGGAGAGGACTGTGAAACAAAACCCATTCAAAAATGTGGGGGAGATTCACAAAGAGTGGACTGAAGCTGGAGTCAGTGCTTCAAGAACCACTACGCACAGACGTATGCAAGACATGGGTTTCAGCTGTCGCATTCCTCGTGTCAAGCCACTCTTGAACAACAGACAGCGGCAGAAGCGTCTCGCCTGGGCTAAAGACAGAAAGGACTGGACTGCTGCTGAGTGCTCCAAAGTTATGTTCTCTGATGAAAGTCAATCAGGGTCCCAGAGTCTGGAGGAAGAGAGGAGAGGCACACAATCCACGTTGCTTGAGGTCCAGTGTAAAGTTTCCACAGTCAGTGATGGTTTGGGGTGCCATGTCATCTGCTGGTGTTGGTCCACTGTGTTTTCTGAGGTCCAAGGTCAACGCAGCCGTATACCAGGAAGTTTTAGAGCACTTCATGCTTCCTGCTGCTGACCAACTTTATGGAGATGCAGATTTCATTTTCCAACAGGACTTGGCACAGCAATTGGCCAGCAAACTTGCCTGACCTTAACCCCATAGAAAATCTAGGGGCTATTGTGAAGAGGAAGATGCGATATGCCAGACCCAACAATGCAGAAGAGCTGAAGGCCACTATCAGAGCAACCTGGGCTCTCATAACACCTGAGCAGTGCCACAGACTGATGGACTCCATGCCACGCCGCATTGCTGCAGTAATTCAGGCAAAAGGAGCCCCAACTAAGCATTGAGTGCTGGACATGCTCATACTTTTCATGTTCATACTTTTCAGTTGGCCAAGATTTCTAAAAATCCTTTCTTTGTATTGGTCTTAAGTAATGTTCTAATTTTCTGAGAAACTGAATTTGGGATTTTCCTTAGTTGTCAGTTATAATCATCAAAATTAAAAGAAATAAACATTTGAAATATATCAGTCTGTGTGTAATGAATGAATATAATATACAAGTTTCACTTTTTGAATGGAATTGTAATGATGATTGTAATTTTGAATGATATTCTAATTATAAGATCAGCACCTGTATATATTATCTTAATTCATTTAATATACATATATATATATAAAACCTTTATATTTATTATCAGTTAAAGGTAACATTTTTATGAAAATAATATTTAAATAATGCATCTAAAATTAGATATTTCTTTAGTTCTAAAATCTTATTAAACCATTACAAAAATGATCATCAACCATGATCACGTCATTAAAATTATGCAATAATCATGTTATCCATGACAGATGAATAACGAATACTGAGCAACCTAGAAAACATTTCTGGGCACCACAGTGAGCTGCCTACATAGTGATGATCTGCCTACCTACAGCATTTACAGCAGTCATAACAAGTGGCATACAAGGGCATCAAGTTGCCTACACAGAAAACTGCATTTGGGTACTTGTTGGTCATAATAATAACAACAACAACAACAACAACATCATATCTAGTAAGTTGTAAACCTGCATATCATTAAAAAAAAAGCTGCCTAAGAGTTAGCCAACTACCTAGACAGCCATTGTATTTTATTTTTATTTAATTTTTTGTGCATTGCATTTTAAGGTATCATAGCACTGCATAGTTTGACGTCAAAGTTAGTTGCCTACCTGGGGATCATAATAAGTGCCCAAGCAGCATTTTTAAGGATCATAATGAGCTTACTACCAAGTCGTGGCGGCAATGCACCTTTAAGTTGGTTTGCCAGCCGCCATTAAAACCAAAAGAAGAAGAACTACCCCTAGACGTTTTTGGGGTATCATTGTGTGCTGCCAACCCAGACACCATGGCAATGATGTGTTCAGCCGCACATAGATAGGCAGCTCACTGGTGCCTTAGCAGACTAAGCAGCATTTCTGGGCATCACGTTGAAAACAAGCACATTTATGATTTACGAGCTGATTATTTGGGCAATTTTGAAGGTTTTGAGAGTGTTTTGAGAGGTACCTGCTCTTTTCGCTTCTGCCAGCGGCCACACGGACTCTCCTCCACGATTTCACTCTCATCCTCGCTCTCCTCTTCCTTCTCCTCAGATCCAGAGTTTCTCTCCTGGACTGACATAGTCATTATATGTCACCGAATGACAGGCGCACAAACGCTGCGAAGGAAACAGCGTTGAAATGACGCGCTGCTCTGTGGACGTCCACGCGAGATGACTCAACGCCTAATACGCCTCCGTCTATGGACATTATTTTCTGTCAGGAACAGCTGATGTCTGTGTCGGTAGTTTCCAGCGTGCCTCGTTCGTTTTAATATTCAATGAAATACAAAAGAAATTACAAGCTGGCTTCCATATTCAAAATAAGAGTTGATAAACAAAATAAAAATGTCCTCTCCTTCAGCAGTTTACCGCTTTAAAAAAAAAACGACACTCACACCGAGCGCAACTGTTGGCTCACAGATTACCGTAATGACTGGAGACGACACGAACACGCGCGCGCGCACACACACACTCACACACACACTCACACACACACTCACACACCATATACATGTCCATTTCGAAATGAATCAGATATAACCACAGTAATGTTTATTTATTATTTGTTTATTTATTAAATATATATATATATTTAAAAAATATATAAAATAAATATATAATATAGCTAAATATATAGCTACATCCGTGTGTGTATTTATATATACATAATAATTATACACAGTGCACACATATATATTATGTAAACACAAACTTTTATTTTGAATGTGATTAATCGCGATTAATCGATTGCCCCACACTATTATATTATATATATATATATATATATATATATATATATATATATTTCTCTAAATATATATTGTCTCTCTCTCTCTCTCTCTCTCTCTCTCTCTATATCTTCTCTCTCTATATATATATATATATATATATATATATATATATATATATATATATATATATATAGTCTCGAACACCTGTTCAATTTCTCATTAATGCAATTATCTAATCAACCAATCACATGGCAGTTGCTTCAATGCATTTAGGGGTGTGGTCCTGGTCAAGACGATCTCCTGAACTCCAAATTGAATGTCAGAATGGGAAAGAAAGGCGATTTAAGCAATTTTGAGTGTGGCATGGTTGTTGGTGCCAGACGGGCCGGTCTGAGTATTTCACAATCTGCTCAGTTACTGGGATTTTCACACACAAACATTTCTAGGGTTTACAAAGAATGGTGTGAAAAGGGAAGAACATCCAGTATGCGGCAGTCCTGTGGGCGAAAAAATGCCTTGTTGATGCTAGAGGTCAGAGGAGAATGGGCCGACTGATTCAAGCTGATAGAAGAGCAACTTTGACTGAAATAACCACTCGTTACAACTGAGGTATGCAGCAAAGCATTTGTGAAGCCACAACACGCACAACCTTGAGGCAGATGGGCTACAACAGCAGAAGACCCCACCGGGTACCACTCATCTCCACTACAAATAGGAAAAAGGCTACAATTTGCAGGAACTCACCAAAATTGGACAGTTCAAGACTGGAAAAATGTTGCCTGGCCTGATGAGTCTCGATTTCTGTTGAGACATTCAGATGGTAGAGTCAGAATTTGGCGTAAACAGAATGAGAACATGGATCCATCATGCCTTGTTACCACTGTGCAGGCTGGTGGTGGTGGTGTAATGGTGTGGGGGATGTTTTCTTGGCACACTTTAGGCCCCTTAGTGCCAATTGGGCATCGTTTAAATGCCACGGCCTACCTGAGCATTGTTTCTGACCATGTCCATCCCTTTATGACCACCATGTGAGCATCTTTGGGATGTGGTGGAACGGGAGCTTCGTGCCCTGGATGTGCATCCCACAAATCTCCATCATCTGCAAGATGCTATCCTATCAATATGGGCCAACATTTCTAAAGAATGCTTTCAGCACCTTGTTGAATCAATTCCTAATAATCCTTTAGGTGAGTGTATACACTGTGAACATTTTATCAACACCTTCAGATATAAAACAATTATAAGATATGAATTGTTATTTATTTATAATTATGACCACAATTACAAATTGTGGTTATTTTTCCATTGTAACAACTATATGGAATCAATCATACAGATCATAATGAAAATGTTTTAATAATTTCCCTCAAATCCCTGCAGCACCATAAAAATGGCATGCATTCATTCACTGAAGTGAAAAGGCTAGATTTGTTAATATTTATAATAAATATCCGACACAGATATTGGACTCAAAAATTAATATTTTAAATATGAATAATATGCGTATACATGATATTGCCTTCAATACTCATATAGAATGAATGTTCCAGAATGGTATAATTTTGCTTTGCAAAGCCTGATATGCTAAATCTAAAATATGTAGGCCATATTATATTTTAAGCTATTTTTCTTAGATACTTATCTAAGAAAATACTTATAATACTTAGATACTTACCTAGTTATATCTTTAATAGGATCGCAGATATTGTCTTTGTTTTTACTCACTCTGCATTGTTGTCTCTTGTTCCTTTTTCTGTCTCAGTACGCTCTCCTAATCCTTTCTCAGTATCTTCAGCATCTAACATCTGACAAATGTAAGATATCTTTGTGCATATCTTTGATGTCATATCCATTCACTCTATCAAAACGAAGTGTAACAGCTTGTTTGAGGGTGAAAAATCACTAGTACGTCTCAGCATAAGCAACTAAATCTGCAGAAGTCATCTTCAGCGTCTATAAAAGACTAGTGTGCAGGTTTGTAGAAAGGTGCTGTCCAGGGTTCTGATCAACTGTTCAGTGTTATAGCGGATTACTTCGGCTACATTTAATTCGTTGTTATGTAACATTTCCTTATGTAAATCAATGAAAACACCAAATTTCCTAAATGTGCACCATATATGTGCACGTACACAAACCTAGTTTCTAAATGGGCATCTAAAGCACATAATTACCCTTAAGAGAGACAAACCCTTCATGATGCCAGAACATGGTTACAAAAGAGCAAGTTCAGCCAAGGGCTAAATGCCTCACAAAAAATGGCACTTGTTATGGTTACATTTCATAAATGAGGATCTGAACTGTCAAAGTACTTTAGGGTCAAAGCTGTCTCCTCCATTAACATTACTGGAGAGCTGGAAGTCATGGTTTGTGTCTGAATAAAGCCATCATTTGGTAGTGGCTTGCTAATTTTAGATGCACAGAGAAGTGAAGAATGTTTTCTATTTCTCATTACGATTAACAGTGCAAAGTTATGACCGATCCCTATTACTGAACATTATTACAGGAAAGTAATATTAAAGTGATAGGCTATGTTTAGTCCTCAACAGATACCATTAATAGCACAAGAGTGGGAGATACACACAAAGTATTTTACTTTGAAATCTGTAGCTTCCTACAAAACAACAATCATTAGCCATGTATAGCTCAAAATATTTCTTTATTAGAAATCGAACACAAAATATATCATTTTTAATGTTAGCACAAATTACCCTGCGGTCACTATGAATATTAAATGAATGAGAAAAAAAAAGATGTGTAATCTTGCATACTGTAATAAAATCATATTCCAGATTTATACTATTTAAGAAATGTGATTTTTTTTTTTTTTTTTTTTTTTTTTTATGAACAAATTAAACAAACCATCATTCATAATATCTACTGACACAGAGAAGTGAAGAATGTTGTCTATTTCTAATTACGATAAACAGTGCAAAATGACGTAAAATTATCAACAAAAAGTGATATTAAAGATATGTGATATGTTTCCTCCTTTATTGCTTTATGACCGCCAGGAGAGATGGAGATCCGTTAGCGTAGCTCATTTTTTTGCAGTGTTCAACTCTCGCTGTCAACAAGTCCTGAAATGAGAATAACAATACATTTTCAATGATTTCAAGAGTTTGAGACCAAACATTAAAAACATGGTTCTCATTTCAGTAGAGTTTGAGAGTGAAATCAGGGCACAACAAGCTCCAGTAAAAATATTAAAGTGTATTTATTTTTTCTAAATGAATAGAGGTGTGGGATGGGGAGCTGATTTCTTAGAAATTGCCTTCCAAAGTTATTTTAGTATCACTGAGATACTAAAATCGATGTATTTATTGTTTTTACATTGAGATTTTTTAAATATATATATATTTTTTTAATTTGTTTTGTTTTTTTCACTTAAAGGTGCTGTATGTAATTTTTAATGTAGTAAAGAAACAAGCTAAATTTGGATCTCTATGTTATCTGAGAAACAATTCTACAGGAGGAGGGCTCGGGGCAAACAACTACAATATTTTGAATTTGGACAGTAGTACCCATTTTAACCACTAGCTGTCAAATTACATACTGCACCTTTAAATTTGACTCATCATTCCCTTGCACTTTCTAACAAATCCTTCCCTCGTGGGTCAAAATGACCCAAAGCCCTAAAATTATACTTTTATCTTTTTTTGTCCATAAAAATATATATATTATATATAAATAGCCTATATTTTTTTTTATCCTCAAATCTAACCACTTCATATCTTTGTGCAGTCTGCATTGTGACAATTGAAAACAGTGAAGAAGAAAAAAAACATTGCCCCCGTTATAGGACCTGATGGGAATTCCTGTAGGTGTGTGTGAGTTTGTTCTGCATCGGGGATGTTCGATAGCCTGGATGCCAGCCGAATTTAGCCCCGCCCACAACATTTGAGGTCAGGAAGTTTTAAAAATCTCAATGTAAAAACAATAAACACATCGATTTTAGTATCTCAGTGATACTAAAATAACTTTGGAAGGCAATTTCTAAGAAATCAGCTCCCTCATCCCACACCTCTATTCATTTCAATTTAGCCCCGCCCACAACATTTGAGGTCAGGAAGTTCGGTCTGGACTTGATCCGTTGTGGAGCAACTATGCTCAAACCAGAGCTGTTCGGACCAATCAAATTGTCAGGGGGAGCTTTATACGATGATGGACAGATGATCAACAGTAACGTAATCATCCACGTCACCAAAGAGCGCTTGGGTTGAATTCGTTCTAATCCTAAACGGAGAACTTGTTCGTATGTGCATTCACCTTTACTATTTCTCTCAAAAATGATAATCGTGTTGGTAAATACTCCTTAAATTCTTTTTAGAACACCGGCAAAGATCGTTTACACTCACCTTTTTCTTCTACTTCTTGTACTGTTGACAACTATGCGTTAGTGATGTGTCGTTCATGAATGATTTGTTCTATTTGAACTAATCTTAAATATGACTCGGGAGCAACGAGTTGTCTCAGAGAGCGATTCGTTCATTTTGTGTTGACCGTGCATGCGCAACATGCCAGGCTAGATGTTCTATATGTTCTTTTTTTTTAAAATTGCCAAATAAATAAAAAAAAATCATCACATTTGATTCTTTCCTATGGGGGTCAAATTGAGGGAAGGCTTTGTTACTGTTTTTTTTTTTTTTTCAACTACATAAACTCCTAGAAAGTCTTATTTTATTTTGTGTGTATTCCAAGTTCAACTGCAACAAAATTCCTTGGGTCTTGGACCATTCCGATGAACACTCGATTTCTAAATGGGGGGAGGAGGAGTTAGATTTTAAATATGCGTACATAGTTTTTATTATTTTTTTTATTTAAATTTCAGTTTTAGTTATATTAGTTAAACTAAATGAAAATGAGAAATGTTGCTTTGGCAACTAGCAGAAATATATTATATAAATTTAATTATTTCAGTTAACCTAATGAGATATTTTTATGGCTTTGGTTTTAGTTTTGGTTTACTATAATAACCCTGCTTTGCATAATGCAGTTTCTTTGAAAAATGATCTTTCTCGCTTTCATCAAATGTGCCTGATTTTGGTTTCAGTTGTAATACAACTGTCCTGAAACCATATTAAAAAAAATGGTCTTATTTCTTGTATAAATTAATTTGTTCAAAAGTTCACTGTGTAAAACACCACAACATGATTGTGTATTAAGTCCAACAGTTCACATCTGTGTTTACAGTGTTCATTTTGGCACTAGGTGATGGTGACATGTTTGCGGGATGAATGACCTGTGTGAGCTGCGGTTTGTGGACACAGTGCACGTAAGGCTTCGGTTCACTCTGGATCTCTCCGCCGTAGCTCTTATAGCAGATCCCACAGTCAATCAGAGGCTACAAACAGACAAATGAGAAACATATGCTCAATCACATTCATGTCAACACATTTGAAGCTCAATTTAAGGCCGTGAGGATGAGTTAAAATTAGAAACAACTTGAGTAAAAATTATTTCACCTGTGCATTTTTTAGATAAAAAGGAACATTCCCACAACTTTTACTAATGTTTTGAAAAGGTTAGGTAGCTTACATATTAAGATCAAATTTTCTTTAAAGGTACACTATGTATTTTTGTTTTTAATTAACTAATTAAATAATGAGAAAATACATCATCTTACGCTGATGATTTACTATGTTAAGCCTATTATAATAAGTGTTTATATTTTAGACCAGTCGGGATGGTTTTCGCAGGAAATCACGTACGTGCGTAACTCGCCCGTGCGTGTCTCGTCATATCCGTAAATAGAGAAGTTGCTCCGGCTCCTTTGACCCGCGTCTGGTGTGGATTGCCACAGGTTAGTTGTCACAACGAGTGAGAAAGGTTGACATGGAGCAGCTAAATCTCAATCCTCTGGTAAATCACCCGTTTTAAACAAACGCCGAACAGAAGAGAGTCTGATGGCAAAAGGAGGACGCGACAGAGCTCGTGATGAAAATCAACATTGGCTTGGATTTTCGGAGATGGCGAGAACTGAGGGATTTGAAATGTTGTAAAAGCGAGTCAGTTTATTTTTTTTTATGAGTAATGTATTTTATTGACGAGATAAATTGCCATATGTAGCTCTAAAATAGTTCATAGTAAAGCATTATCTATTGAGAGTCATATTCATCCGCAGTCACGCAGAGCCGAAGCACAACCAAAACAATGTTCTTCCGCAAAAAGCATGCAGTTTTGTTTTTTAACTGCTAGAGGGACAGTGTACCTTTAAATAACATGTATAGAACATTCTTATAACATTATTAATATTTGATAAGCGTTACTCATGATGTTAAGAGAAAATTTTCTTAGGACAAACACTTTCATGACAAGAAAGGAAAACCGTTTTAAGAACATAAACTTGACTGGATTTTAGCTTTACGTCATGCTTTTTAAAGGAACAATATAAAGCAATACAATCATGTGAAATGCATTTTCAAACTTACTCTGTCGTTTCTGAAAGCACATTTAGTCGGGTTTGCATTCTCAGTTCCTTTAGGGCATCTGGTGGCTTTGAGGTAGAAGCGATGGTAGATATAACTCACACCAAACCCACCCTAGAATACACCGGGTTATTGAATATAATAACTTCAGTTTTCATTAAAGCTCAGCATTATTTCTTTAATTAAATTAAAAATCCCTTCCCGTGCATCCCTTGCTGTAAATTTGAACATCTCCAAGAAAAAATACCTTAATAATGTAAAAAAATAAATAAATATAGTAGACATTTAAATAGTAAAACTAATTTACACTATTAAAACATACTGAATAATGCAAAAATGTAAATCTGATATGTATGATGCATATAAAGCTATACAGTTTATTTATTGAAATGCATTCCTTATGACTCACTTCATAGTCATTTGTATGTTCTTTTTAAATGAAGACACTTACATCAAGGTCAGATTTGTCCAGACTCTTGAAGAAAAGAAAAACGCTCTTGATTGTCTGGTGCGAGTTGATTTGTTCCACAGCCAGTTCAACACCTTCCCTGTAAATTTCTGAAAGTCTGTCTAGATCCCCCTGCGCCTCCGACGTGCCCAGAAAGACTCCGGCGCTGAGCAGGACGAGGAGCAGAAACACAGCCATCGTTACACAATCCAGAAAATCCCTCAGATGGGCTTATCTTTAGGTTCTACAGAGATATGGACCGCAAAAATTCCCAAGAATGTAAACACAGAGAGATGTGTCGAGTCTGATCACAGTACACAAGGGAGTGAGAGAACAAAGGGAGAGATTGTGCAATGATGGGATGTTTTTGTGGGGTGAGTCTTTTTCCTTTCGGTCTCTGTGTGTGTGTTTTTGCTTTCACATACAGAGGGAATTCATGGGAAATCATGCAGACCGAGAGAGCGGTCTGCCATCCAGTGGAGGACAGATACTAGGGAATCTAGGGATTTTGGTTTAATTATATATAGAGAGAATAATATGTAGGTAACACTTTTTTAATTTTTTTAACTAACTGCTATCATGAGTTTCAGGCCAGTGAACTGTAACCGGGCTGGATTTGATCCAGTTTAATAGTGAACAAAAGGAGAAACAATGGTCTTAACAGAAGAGATTTCACTTGATATTTATTTGTATCAATTCATCTTTGTGTATTCATTGATGAATAAAGCTTCTAAAACTTTTTTTTTTTTTTATCTGATGAAATGCATAGTTTTGAGTCATGAACGTGTTTAAACAAGTCGCAGTTGTTAAAGAACATTTCAAAGCGTTTGCATTGTTTTTATGTCAGGCAGAACAACTGTAGATGTACCACCTGACATAGAAAGTGTACCAACTTTGAAATGAGCAGTTTTTACCAGTATTTGAGAGAGATCTACACACCTTTTCACTCGGCCTCAGTTGGGGTCCTTTAGATGATGCATTATCACGTTTACCGTTATTATTACCTTGCCAATTCATAAAAAAAAAAATCCATGTTTGCAGTTGTGCCACCCTGATATTTGAGAATACACAAATTGCTGGACAAAGGTTTCTCAATTACCTCAACAGCTTGATATTTATACAATTTATTGATATGAATGGCATCATTTTAGGTTTGAAACCTTAGTATTTTTTATTTTTTTTTATTTTATTAAGACAGCATTTTCTTAGTCTGTTCATTTGTTCGGACAGTTGCACCACCTGACATTTTAGGGGTTTAAGATAAAACATAAAATATATATTATTTAAATGTACTTAAAGCTGCAGTCCATAAGTTTTGCCTCTTTGTCGCCATCTCTGTTTGTAACCAGTTATTTGCGGAATTATCATTTTAAAGGAACACTCCACGTTTTTTTTTTTTTGAAAATAGGCTCCATCCGAAAGCTCATCTTCAGTGTATTCCGGTTCAAAGAGATACGGTTCAGGATCTGCACCAAAGTAATCGTCTCTCACAAACGTCTCCATGGTTACAAGGCACGCTCCCTGTGCAAGCAGGTTGTCACGTTGGTTATGTTGACGGAAGTTAGACTATTTTCAGGCGCTGCGTAATATCATTGCGCCGCTGAACCCATGGTACGGCAGCCAAGTTCCTTGATTATTACGCAGGAATGAGAATATAGTTCCTAGCAACATTGGTCTAGAAAGTCACAACTTTTCCTTTTCCGTCAGTCTTAGTGCACGATGTAACTACAGAAGAGTCGAGTTTTAAATAGGAAAAATATAAACTCATTTTTGAACTAGATGCAAATGGTCTAATCAGATTCAATGATCTATGCTAAAAGTGCTACCGCCAGATCCGGAGATCGGCTGAATGGATTCGGAAACGGTAAAACTCAACTGTTTAACTCTAGGGGAGTTGGAAAATGAGCCTATTTTCAAAAAAAAAGTGGAATGTTCCTTTAAGTGGGTTGTGCATCGGCAGCTCCTCAGCACAGATTAATCTAATGTTTTGAGGAGTATGTGTGGCTGTCAGTCATCGCACCGGTGTGGATACTGTACTTCAGAATCGCAGATTCTACGTCTTGAAAGTTTGACTAAAATAAGAATTTTCCCTGCAAAATATCATCTGAACAAGTAACATGTCTGTGACCTTCGTTCTGGATTACAAAATGCCCTTAAAAATGGTACGTTTAAATATTCCAGCTGCTGTGAGAAAAGGCCATAAATGATCCGCCACCTGCAGCATCCTCACATGCGATACTACTAGCCGGACTCCTCCTTTAGGTTTACAGAAGTGACGTGATGAATGGCGCCATGATCGAATTTACCGTGGAAAGCTACCAGTACCACTCAAATTATAACGCATTACTACAAGCTTACCGTTGTGAATCGGGCTAAAATAAAGATCACCAAAAAAGGTACGGACTGCAAAAAAGGAATTATAAAGAATAAAGTGATATGTCATGCATTTATCAAATTATTTTAAAAGAAAATAAAGCACTTGGACACAATATGCTCATCATGTCATTGACCCATACGCAGTTACAAAGATTTAAGAAATCCAGTGAACATTCTTCAGCTTCAGGTCAATTGTAGGTGTATATTTTTATTATTTGGGAAAATGTGTAGAAAATAATAATTTTTAATGGTAATGCCTTACAGTAAGGTCTCATTAGTTGCCATGATCAATAAAAATATGTAACATTCATTAACCTTTGATGTTAGTTAATAAAAACAATTGTTAGTTCACAGTGCATGATAACAGATACAACGTTTAATTGTAATGTATTAGTAAGTAGAAATGAACAAGATTGATAGAGGTATTGTTTATCATTAGTTGATGTTACAGGTACACTATGTAACTTTTGGCACTATAGTGGTTAAAAACCAAAAAAAGCAAGCATTTTGCGGAAGAACATTGTTTCAGTTGTGTTTCGGCTCTGTGTGACTGCGGATGAATATGATTCACAATAGATGAACTCTGTTAGAGAGCTATGGCAATTTATCTCTTCAATAAAAATACTTTACTCACCTGTTGAGTAATAAAAACTGCATCTTCGCGTCGCTTTTACAACATTTAAAATCCCTTAGTTCTCGCAAAAAAGCAAAGCCAGTGTTGATTCTGGTTTTATTACGAGCTGTCGTGTTCTCTCTTTGCCAGCAGACTCTCTTCTGTTCAGCGTTTGTTTAAAACGGATGATTTACCAGACGTTTGAGATTTATCTGCTCCATGTCAACCTCCCACACCAGACACACGTCAAAGGAGCCGGAGCAACTTTAGAGAAACTCTATTTACAGATATGACGAGACACGCACGAGCCGTTTCCTGTGAAAACCCTCCCGACTGGTCCAAAATATGAGCGCTTAGTGAATCAAGGTAAGACAAAACATGTTTTGGAAGAAGATTGATTCAAGATTCAAGAGTTTTATTTGTCACATACACAGTTATATACAGAATATACAACCGGCAGTGAAATGTAAATGTTTGATGATGTATTGACTCAATTAAATGTTGTTAATTTTGAACCAGTGCATAATGTACCTTTAACTAATGTAGTTAGTTAACAAATAAAACCTTATTGTAAAGGGTTACCTTTTTGAAAAAGAAAAAAAAAAAAAGGTATGCATAATGCATATAAAGGCATACTGTATGTACCAAAATCCAATTGTAATGTCTTATAATTCACTTTATAGTCATTTGTATGTTCTTTTAAATACTTGTAACCAATATATTTTAATATTTACCTATATGATCATGTCTTATAATGGAATATGTATCCATTTAAAATGCGCACCTATAAAATGTGTTCATGTATAACCGTGAAAACCGGTAAAGTTGGGGTTACAGTGATGCTTGCTTGTGTTAATTAAAGTGATAAAATGTTACATTTACTATCACTTCAGTTCTTGTGAAGCAAATATGCATCAAAAGACTAGTCAAAAAACAGTTAAGATCATTGACACGGTGTTCTTCAAACCCTGAACATCCGACTGCTGTCTCCAGCGGTTCATGAAGAAGATGCGACGGCCAGCAGGGTGGGGGATCCGCTGCTGTAACCCATCTTATTGCAGTGCTCTATTCTCTCTTTCTTCATGTCCTTGGGTCAAAAACAATGAAACGGCGTTAGTTCATGATGAACATAGATCGTGCAAAACACAGCAAAGATAATAATCTGCTCTGGCATATTTATATTTAGAATAAAAGCAAACTACAATCTTACTGTTGAATATGCAACACCTGAAGTCTTTATATCGAGGCCAATAACTCTTATATAATATTTTACTCTTATAATAACGAGATATTTAATCCATAACATGATCCCATGGGAACCCCTACACTCTTAAAAGTAAAGGTTCCAAACCATCTGAACCCAGTTTTCACAGTGATGCCATGGAATAACCGTTTTTGGCTCCCCAAAGAACCTTCCAGTCAACAGTTCTTAACCCTCTGGTGCGGTCCATCAGCTGTTTGGTTACCCATATTCTTCCAAATACCTTATTTTGTGTTCAGCAGGAGAAAGAAATTCATACAGGTTTGAAACAATTTGAGGGTGAGTAAATAATGACAGAATTTTTATTTTTGGGTGAACTAACCCTTTAAAGTTTCTATGTTGAATCTTCTAATAGTGAGTGTGTGCAATGTTGACCAGATGGAATGGATGTTAATATTTGTGGCCAGGTCTGGGCTGGGGTTTGTTTGCACCAGACTGAACATGAGCACGAGAGTTATTTTTCACTACATTCTAAAACCAAACGGCCAACTTGTTTGCTGGCGTTTGTCTGTGCGGTGTGAATCGGCCTTATGACACACCTCAGTGAGAGCAGGTTTATGGACACAGTTCACATATGGTTTGGGTTCTGTCTCAATCGCTCCAGCGAAGGTCTTATAGCAGATGGCACAGTCAATCAGAGGCTGTAGGGATTATAAACACAAGTTTACCTGAATTCCATATTGAGAAATGATTTCCATCATAAGGTACAATAACTTGCTCTTATTGAATTGCATGTATGTTATGTATAACCGCGGTTGGTTGTGCAATGCTAAAGCCTCAAGCTCTATTCATTAATTATACAGGTATGTGCAGAGGTGGAGCAAATCATTTTCTATTATTTTGCACAATATGAACCTTACCCGATCATTCCTGAACGCGCATGTGGTCGTATCGGCGTTCTCAGTTCCTCTTTTGCACTTGGTGGCTTTCAGATAAAAGTTTTGGTAGATGTAGGTGACACCAAACCCAGCCTACAAAGACGATATTCATCCAATAAGCACAGCACACATCAGGGTTATTATTGTTAACTAAAAACATTAATAAACATGAACTGAAATCAAATAAAAAAAATGTAACATTTTATTTAATCTACTGCCAAGGCAGCATTTCTCATATTTGATTAGTTCAAGTACTAAAATAAGTAAAACTAAATAAACTGAAAACTAAAATAGCCATATTAAAAAAAAAAAAAAATACAAAAACACATAAGAAAATTACCAAAACTTTAACATGAACAGAAATAAAGCAATAAAATTAACAGAAAATATAAAAACAAAATCTAATACAAAATATTAATTTATAATAGTATATCGATGATACTGAAATTACTGAAATAAATTGATACAAAACGCGTTCAATTGAATCAGATTTAGCAAGTAAAACATTGTCTACACAATTTGTACATGTAATTTAGGAATTTTACTTTTTATAATAATAAATATTTTATAATAGTAAATATGAATGAATACATTAAAACAAGAAAACTTAATTTAATATATCTGATTCAAAATATATTATGCATTTACAAATACACATATATAATTTATTTATTTATTTTTTTACACATTTTCTAAATATTCAAAAACGTATTTATTGAAACAAAATAATAAAAATAAATCTAAATTGTAAAATCGACAGATATCAAACTAAATATGATAAAATTCGTGTTTTTGGCATTCAACCCCACACGTGCATTTCATCCACTTTTATTGCTCTTCTGAAAGCACGTTACTTGTACTTTGCATACTACAAATGTAAATTTTAGCCTTGGACCTTTTGACCTACAGTTATTAGTATTACGTGACTCCATGCCGAGTCAACTCTTGGAAAAGGCAGTCGGTCAGTGAGAGAAGGTCTTACCTCAATTTGCGACTGCTGAATGGTTTTAAAGAAGAGAAAATGCTGCTGGACGCCTTCGTGAGCATTGACATTTTGCACCGCGAGCTCCACTCCTTTCTTGTAGGAGTCTGGGAGTTTGCTGAAGGAGGTTTGCGCCTCCGCGGCGGTCAGGAAGAGCAGCAGAGCAAACGGCAGCACACGCATCTTCAACCGGTCTGAGCACGACCTCCTGCTGCACTCACTGAAAAACAGCCTCATTCCAGGAAGTCTGCCTTGTTTTTGTGCCGTCGTTGGGTAACACTGCAAATGACTGTTGGCATGGTCTGTTCAGTTGCTTTTATATGCTAAAGTTACTGAACTAATTTAAAGTCTGCGTTATTTACAGCGGTCCACATTATTTCACCTTAGAGTTTTTACTCCTTTTAGGATCAAATAAATCAACCTTACACTGTAAACCCGAAAAAGATAATCAGTTACATCAAATTGTTTAAGTAAGCAGAACTGGCAGAATTGTATTTTAATTAATTTATCATTTTAATTAAATTTTAGCTTGAGTGTATATAAAGTCTGCGTTATTTACAGTGTTGCATATTAGCTGGAAATATTGCATTATGCACATTAAAAATACACACGCATGTATATATTTTAGAAAAATGTTGTTTATATATAAAATATTTATAGGGTATAGTATATACATGCAAATATTTCTTAAATGTACATGAGTGTGTATTTACATATACACATACATACATGCATGCATACACTCACCTAAAGGATTATTAGGAACACCATACTAATACTGTGTTTGACCCCTTTTGCCTTCAGAACTGCCTTAATTCTACGTGGCATTGATTCAACAAGGTGCTGAAAGCATTCTTTAGAAATGTTGGCCCATATTGATAGGATAGCATCTTGCAGTTGATGGAGATTTGTGGGATGCACATCCAGGGCACGAAGCTCCCTTTCCACCACATCCCAAAGATGCTGTGAACTCATTGTCATGTTCAAGAAACCAATTTGAAATGATTCGAGCTTTGTGACATGGTGCATTATCCTGCTGGAAGTAGCCATCAGAGAATGGGTACATGGTGGTCATAAAGGGATGGACATGGTCAGAAACAATGCTCAGGTAGGCCGTGGCATTTAAACGATGCCCAATTGGCACTAAGGGGCCTAAAGTGTGCCAAGAAAACATCCCCCACACCATTACACCACCACCAGCAGCCTGCACAGTGGTAACAAGGCATGATGGATCCATGTTCTCATTCTGTTTAATTCTGACTCTACCATCTGAATGTCTCAACAGAAATCGAGACTCATCAGACCAGGCAACATTTTTCCAGTCTTCAACTGTCCAATTTTGGTGAGCTTGTGCAAATTGTAGCCTCTTTTTCCTATTTGTAGTGGAGATGAGTGGTACCCGGTGGGGTCTTCTGCTGTTGTAGCCCATCCGCCTCAAGGTTGTGCATGTTGTGGCTTCACAAATGCTTTGCTGCATACCTCGGTTGTAACGAGTGGTTATTTCAGTCAAAGTTGCTCTTCTATCAGCTTGAATCAGTCAGCCCATTCTCCTCTGACCTCTAGCATCAACAAGGCATTTTCGCCCACAGGACTGCCGCATACTGGATGTTTTTCCCTTTTCACACCATTCTTTGTAAACCCTAGAAATGGTTGTGCGTGAAAATCCCAGTAACTGAGCAGATTGTGAAATACTCAGACCGGCCCGTCTGGCACCAACAACCATGCCACACTCAAAATTGCTTAAATCACCTTTCTTTCCCATTCTGACATTCAGTTTGGAGTTCAGGAGATCGTCTTGACCAGGACCACACCCCTAAATGCATTGAAGCAACTGCCATGTGATTGGTTGATTAGATAATTGCATTAATGAGAAATTGAACAGGTGTTCCTAATAATCCTTTAAGTGAGTGTACATACATACATATATATATACATTTGAGTTTGAATCTGATTATAATGATCATACATAATATGTATATAACCGAATATATATATGATCAATGTTAGAATTGCGAGTTGCAATTACCTTTTTATTTTTTATTCTGTGTCGGAAATAAGCTTCCATAGATATACGTCACAATAGGGAAGAAAAGACTTTTGCAACTTCAGTTTCATGCCCACTTGAATTTGTCTTCTGTATGTTTAGACACAACACACAAATACAGAGGGAACGTCCAAGATAAACAACGGTGACAAAGTACAACCTGCTGAGATTGAAACATGAAGTCCTGATATACTAAACGTCATTAGAGTCATTAGTGCATAAAAAACAGAATAGACCATATGCACCATAACAGTAATGGTAAATAATCACAGAGATATTGAATCATGTATTATTTTGTAAAGTATTTTATTGCACTGATAAACAATCACTTTATTGGATTAGTGTAATGTGCACTAATATTATTTATTTATTTATAATGATATTCATTAATATTTTAAAATGTTTAAGGGAGTTTTAGGGAACTCTGCTTTGTCCTGTGAAATAATTTTTTTGCGCACAACAAACATTGAATGTTCTTTTGCAACACATCTCGTATTGATTTACTGTACAAAATGTGAGCAAAACAGTGCAATGCTCTCTTTAGTGCTTGACAATCAGATAAACATGATGCAAGAGCTGATTTGGAACAGAGCAGACATGCTAAAACATGCTGTGTTTCAGATTCCTGAACATCAGATGTCAGATGACACTTCTCTAGGATCCAGTGGATGCCACAGGAGTCGGGGTCAGACTGCCAAAACCCGCCTGGTAACAGCCAATCTCTCGCTCTCGCTTGCTCTCCTTGAGTTCAAACAATCAGACAAAGGGTCACTTCTACTCAAGTTTTGTACATTCTGGGGTTCCATCGCATTAAATATGTTGGGAAAAGATGGACATTATTCTAGCAGTTATTATAAGATCAAGTGTATTTCCAGGTAATTAAAAGAATGATCAAAAATGAAAAACATGAAATGGGAATACCTTTGAGAGTGTGTGTTGATCCATACAGTTTAAATAAGGGTTGCCACCAATTTCTCCAGCAGAGATCTTGTAGCAGGTCATACAGTCAATGAGAGGCTGGAGGAATATGGAAATTCAGCCAGTAAGTTTTTGAGTGCTGTGGTGTAACATAAAAAAAAAATATATATATATATATATATATATATATATATATATATATATATATATATATATATATATATATATATATATATATATATATATATATATATATATATATATATATATATATATATATATATATATATATATATATATATATATATATATATACACACACAGATCAGACATAACATTAATACCACCTTCCTAATATTGTGTTGGTCCCCCTCTTGCTGTCAGAACAGCCCTGACCCGTCGAGGCATGGACTCCACTAGACCTCTGAAGGTGTGCTGTGGTATCTGGCATCAAGATGTTAGCAGCAGATCCTTTAAATCCTGTAAGTTGCGAGGTGGGACCTCCATGGACCTCCAGCAGGTCAATGGTGTCATTGACCTGATGCTTGTTTGTTCAGCACATCCCACAGATGCTTGATTAGATTGAGATCTGAGGAATTTTGAGGGCAAGTCAACACCTCAAACTTGTTGTTGTGCTCCTCAAACCATTTTTGTTTTGTGGCAGGGCGCATTATCCTGCTGAAAGAGACCACAGCCACCAGGGAATACCCCGTTTCCATGAAAGGGTGTACATGGTCTGCAACAATGCTTAGGTGGGTGGTATGTGTCAAAGTAACATCACGCATATATATATATATATATATAAATAATCACACACACACACACAGGGGACAGGGGTCAGCATGGGCACCCTGACTGGCCTGAGGCTATGCAGCCCATACGCAACAAACTGTGATGCACTGTGTATTCTGACACCTTTCTGTCAGAACCAGCATTAACTTCTTGAGCAATTTGAGCTACAGTAGCTCGTCTGTTTGATCGGACCACACGGACCAGCCTTCGCTCCCCACGTGCATCAATTTAGCCTTGGCCGCCCCATGACCCTGTGGCCGGTTCACCACTGTTCTTTCCTTGGAGCACTTTTGATAGAGACTGACCACTGCAGACCGGGAACACCCCACAAGAGCTGCAGTTTTGGAGATGCTCTGACCCAGTCGTCTAGCCATCACAATTTGGCCCTTGTCAAACTCGCTCAAATCCTTACGCTTGCCCATTTTTCCTGCTTCTAATACATCAACTTTGAGGACAAAATGTTTACTTGCTGCCTAATATATCCCACCCACTAACAGGAGCCGTGATGAAGAAATAATCAGTGTTATTCACTTCATATTGCTATGCCTGATCGGTGTATATGTATATATACACATACATACACACATATACAAAATAACCAGAATCCTATCAGCTATTTTAATTTCAGCTACACTATCGCTGAACGGTTTGGGTTCAGTAAAAAAAAAAAATAATTTGCATATTAAATTGATCAGAAGTGACAGTAAAGACAATTATAATTGTACAAAAGATTTCTGTTAGTTCAAATAAATGTTGTCATCAAAGAATTCTGAAAAAATGCTTAATATATTTGGTTATATTTATAATTAATATTAAGCCCCACAACTGTTTTTAATACTGATTATAAGAAGAAAGGTTTCTTGCAGCAAATCATCATATTAGAATGATTTCTAGTGAGTGATCATCGCATCACTTTGCCATTACAGGAATAAATTATATTATTTAAAATATATTAAGATAGAAAACAGTTATTTTAAACTCTAATAATATTTCACAATGGTACTGTTTTCAAATCAACCTCAGTGAGCGCAAGAGACTTTGAGAAAAATCTTACTAACCCCAAACTTATTAATAACTATTATATATAAACCTATATAAAACTAGTATAATTTGGAGATTGCAGCAGATGGTTCTTCCTTATTTAGATGTAATAAGTGTTTGGAAAATGGCTTCTTTTACTCTGACATACAAATGAAAACAGCCAATTTTCATATTAAGACCATCTATGGGTTTCTAAAATGCATATGTACTTTAAATGAACACAATATAAGTCACACTTACCCGATCATTCCTGAACGGACATGTGGTTGTATCAGCGCTCTCAGCTCCTCTTTGGCATGTTGTGGCTTTCAGATAAAAGTTATGGTAGATGTAGGTGACACCAATCCCTGCCTACAGAGAGATGATTTATTCATCCACAGTAAATGTATAGAATAGACAGGCATTTCCAGCAAAAACTTCCACACAACCAGCAACTCAGTTCTGTCCTCTTTTTCGTTCTCCGGAGATTTTGATATTTGATTTCTGACCTAAAAATGACTTGGCATCAAGAGTGTTTAGAATATCTAACCTACTCTTCAAGATGTGTTGGGCTACACGTATAAATACCCAATCAGGCTGTTTGTTTCAGAACATCTTTTCCCTGAAAAGAGGATAAAAAGTAGAAAGAGAAGAAGGCAGTTACCTTAATTTCTGCCTGATGAATTGCTTTAAAGAAGAGAAAATGGTTCGGGATGCTGTCATTGACCTGATGTAAAGCCAGCTCCACTCCTTTCTTGTAGATATCTGGGAGTTTGCTGAAGAGATCTTGTGCGTCATTCAGTGAGACTCCAGCGGTGAGCAGCACGACCAACAGCAGCAGAGCCATCTTTAACCAGTCTGAACTTCAACTCCTGCAAATGTCTGCTTGCCCAAAACCAGGTTAAACATTCTCTAAAACAGTCACTGTTCATGTGGAGCCCTGGCATGATGCGTAGAAGTCAGGGACTGAATGATAAGAACAGTGCCACAATTATTAATTGCCTTGAAATTCAGCTTTAGTTATGAGATTTGTTTTTGTCATACAGCACACAATATAACCAGAATATATGTATAAGTGGTAACACTTTAGGGTCCAATTCTCACTATTAACTAGTTGATTATCATCATGCATATTACTAGGATATTGGCTGTTTATTAGTACTTATAAAGCACATATTAATGCCTTATTCTGCATGACCATATTCTACATCCCTTAATCCTACCCAATACCTTGGGCCCTATTTTAATGGTCTGAAGCGCATGGCGCAGGTGCACTTAGGGCGTGTCTGAATCCACTTTTGCTAGTTTAACGGTGGAAAAAATGGGTCAGTGCCCGGCGCATGGTCTAAAAGGGTTGTACCTATTCTCTTAATGAGTCATGGCCATGGGTGTGTTTTGGGCGTAACGTGCAATAAACCAATCAGAGTCTCATTTCCCATTCCCTTTAAAAGCCAGTTGTGCTTAGACTGGGTAAACCCAGCCTGATCTGCCGGTGATTTGATTTCGCCCTGCAGCTCAGGCTGGAAACCTGTACATTCATTTCTACTGCTTGTGTCACACATTTGCGGGAACCAATCACAGACTGGCTTATCCACCTGGCGCACTATTGGCAGGTTTAACACGATGACGGATAGAGAAGTGACGAATCAATGCCCGTTGATCACGCCTCTTGTGGTCTGATTGGTTGAAGGACTATCCAATTGCATACAGAGTCATTTGAATTATGCTCGTTGATCACGCCTCTTGTGCAGTAGAAAATACAGAGCAGACTCCCCAGACCAATGTTCAATCTTAAATTGAGCTTGGTCTGGTGATAGCCAGACAAAGTTGTGCTTGCACCATGGTGGATTCACTATTTACATGGCAGAATATAGACACTGTCAACATGACGAGTCAGTTTAAATACATGTGTGTATTGCCACGACTGGTTAAATATAATTAGCCAATTTCATTCGTCATAACTGCAAATAGGTAATTCTGATACATGCAATGACTCCATTATGACATGTAGGCATTTTTATCTTTATGTATACAACAATCTTTTACATTGTAATCCTTTGATTTTTCATATTTTAAAATGTTTGTGTGCTGTACCCTGTGTGTGTAATAAGCAGAGTGTACACGCGTTGTGCACCCGCCTATAGGCGCATATTACTAACACACCCTTTAAATAACACAAAAAATACTGCACTATTGACTCTAGACCAGGTTTCAGTTGGTGAATGGTGCGGTCGTTTTCAGTTCCTCAAAATAGCAACACGTCGTCAATGTGCCTGAACACACCTGGTTTTCAGACCAGCACGCCCATGGGCGAACAGATGGGCGCGAGTGCATTTGCTATTTAAACAACTGCTGGACGTGAAAATGAATCACGCCTGGCGTCGCACTGAGCCGGGTGTACAGTATGATAGAGCCCCTAAATTTAACAACCTTACTAACTATTAAGCATAAAAAGTATTTTATAAACACTCAATTTATACACAAAGTCAAAATCTAAAATTAGTTTGCTACATTATTATTATATATTTTGTTCTACTAAGTGTTGTCAGGGTTTTGGGTGATGAAAGGAGCAAGGACTCAATTGCAGGAGGAATGGGCTTTTTATTTAATGAAATAAAACAAAAAACAAACAGAAACAACCCCGAGGGGGGAAAACAAGACTTGACTTGAACTAGACTTGAGGCGCAGGGAAACACGACAGGTCACAGATGACGACGAACCAGCACAGGACTGCAAACAGGCAGGTAATGAGGGAGGACAAGTGGGGCAAATAAACCACTAATCAGATAAGATGGGTGGGGTTAGACAATAGACATGAGAGCACACGGCACAAAGAAATACATGACAAGCCATGTGCTCACACCAAACATGACAAAAACATGAGCACATGGCCAGTAAAAACAAAATCACAAGCCATGTGCTCGCAAACGAGACATGAACGCACAACTAATAAGCTGTGCGTTTACACAAAACATGACAAGAGCGCCTGGAGGGTATTCCAGAAAGCAAGGTTAACTTACCGTCACATATTCCCTGAACTCTCGGCTGATTAACCCAAACCTTGCTTACTTGAGGTATGCTGGTTCCAAAAACAAGTCCGGGAGTAAGTTCAGTCAATGGTTAACACACAAGACATTCTCAACAGAGCGACGAATCGATGATTCACCATGGAAACAGACGCTAAGAAAGAGCGCGCCATTCTACTTCCTCTTCTTCTTTTGTTTAATGGCGAGTTACATAACCTACTTAGTGCGCATCGCCACCTATTTCGTGGTTATGCAATAATTTTTTCAATGTCTTAGTTTAATAAGTAATCTTTATTCACTGAGAATAAGGATTATATTGTTTGTTTGATACCAATTCATTGAATGCAGATCCATGTGTGAGATGACAATAAAATAAAAAATAAATATTTGAATTGAACTAACATTTAAACTTGTTTTTTTATTTTTATTTTTATTCAAATTCTTTAGAATATATAATATTATATAACTGTAACTATATAACAAATTTGGTTATATTAATAACTCTATTAATTATATAAAACACATCTGAATACCTCTTAAGCAAACTAACCCTGGATCATGAGCTGCTCCGGAGCAGGTTATGTTCAGAGAGTGAGTTGCCATGGTTACTTGCATATCCTGAAAGTTACCTCCGTTTTTGGAACCGAAAGTTGAGGTTATCCGCTAACTTACTCTTAAACATACCCGGGTATGTCACATAACCTGCTTTCTGGAATACCCCCCAGGCCAATGAAAACAAACCAAGCACTCCATAAAACACGAGAAAAGAGCACACGTAGTGTAAGAGGACACAACCCGTGTGCACATAATAAAGAGCGCGAATGTCCGAACCCTGACACAAAACCGAAACTGAACTAGACATGAGTGCCGCGATCCGAACACCACGCTCCTAACATGAAACAAGACACAGCTCAGCTAGTCATTTTGAGCCATGGCAAAAAGTTTATTGACTCATATCTGCCAAATAGATTGAACAATGTACTTTTTGTCAGGCAGCTCAGGTGATACACACCGATGAAGAGCCCAGGAAAAAAAAAAAAAAAATTCAGAAAATGACATGTTTCTTCTATTATATGGCAGCAGAATATGATTAGCTATTGAGTTATTATAAGCATATTTAAATGTTTTAAAACACAATTCATTCTTGTAACCAAAGCTGAATTTTCATCCTCATTACTCATTTTCATTCACATAATCCTTCAGAAATCATTCTATTTGCTGCTCAAAACATTTCTTATTATTTTATACATTTATAAAGGGTTACATTTTTTTCAGGATTCTCTGATAAATAAAACATTTATACATCCTTGCTGAATGAAATATGAATGTCTTTCAAGAACAAATTTAGTAGTAAAATAGTATTCTTAACTTTGTGGTATTGTTTGTTTGGTCACTTAAACCAAAGCAATTTTAAAAACTGAAATATAAAAACAAACACACAAAAAAAAAAAAAGATATGAATAGCCAGTTTAAATAGAAAAATCAACTTTATTTGCAATATTTGGAATTTACTGTAAATATTGCATTATGTACAGTGGAACATTTAAAAATCAAATATTCAATAAACAAACAAAACGCATTACAAAAGATGTCCACAGATGGTAAATGACCCTCACTTCCCTTTGCCATACTTTTGTAACAAATATCACCAGCCTTTGAAATGACCTCAGTGTTCCAGCATTAACCTTCATGAACGGTCTTCATGAACCCCCGTAAAGCATCCATAATAAATACCATCTACAAACCTCATGGTGCTGCTCTACCATCAGATCTCCCAGAGTTCTGCAGGCCTAAATGTGTCTGAACGCAAACCTGGAACCGGTCGCTGAACACGGGCAGAGGGAATGTCGAAGATCAACAACGGTGACAAAGTACAATGTGCTGAAGGTCCTGATTTACTAAGCAACAACACAGACGACATTTTATAAAAATATTCTCAAATCAATCACGTGTACGCTCCAATAATGACAAAAGCGTCTAACCAATTCCTAGTCAAATTAAAATAACCTCTACATGATTTCATTTCACATTAGCTAGTGCATAATATAAAACTAACATCCTATAATTAAAAGATCCTAACATACATCCGATTCTGGAATCACAATCTGGAATGTAGATAGCGCTCAAATGAGCTAAAGCACTTGTTTTGTAGCATGTTTAAAGCACAATGGTGTGATCAAATCCAGAGTTTAAACTAAAATAACGAACATAACACACGCTTAACTGAATTAAGCGAAATCAAATAACTATTTGCTGATTTCATTCCCGATGGTTTGTGCGCACAAAATATTCTGAGTGAAAGTGTACGTGCAATAGTCGAATCTTATTAGTGCAGATTCACCGTCTAACTGACTGTAGGAATCCAAATATATATATTATTAGATATTAGTGAATAATAGGGAAAAAGTAGTGACATTATTCAGGAATTCTGTGGCAAAATCCCTCATGAACTGACATAAATAACACGGTCCCCCTGTTAAACACATAAATAATTAGCAAGTAAATCAAACTCTATACTGTGTTTCTGCTGAGAACTTGTGTTGAAAAGAACAGGCTTCTGTTTTAGTGTTAATTCAATGTCGTTAGTGGAAAGACTTTCAAAATGTGGTAGAAAATACAATTTATCAGGTGTACGTTTCCCAAAAGCATCGTTAGCCAAATATGGTCGCAAGTTCCTGTTGACTTGTGTTGGTAATGATGGAACTGGTGACTATATTTGGCTTATCTGGCCTGTTTAGTTCTTACAGACGAACCATTATAAACTGAATCAGAAACTTATACGCTACAATTTTGGGATCTTCTGTAGGGACGCTCCTGTTCTTTTTCCTAAAATGGGTTTTAAGACCCCGAACTACTGGAGGTCACTAAAACTCATCTGAAAACCTCCAAATTCATGCTCTAAATTGAGTTCACTCGCTCTGAACGAGTCATTTTCTCCATGTAACAGTCAATATCAAATATACTACAACTGCACATCTAGAGTTTTTGAGAGTTTAAAATTTGCATGTGACTTTAATGCATTATAAAAGAGAAAACAACTGTTTAGAAATAAAAAAAACAGTTGTGATTGGACGGCAACGAAGGAAAAAAATACTGTCGATTGTGTGATGGTCATAAATCACAACAATAAAAGAGAAGCCAGTAAAACTATTAAAATCACATACGTACGTATGGTAGAAGATGAAATGGACCTTGGCAATCTTTCTTGATCATGAATATACGCTTAAAAACTACATCAAATATTGCATGGACCCTGAATGGTGCTGGGAATGTCCAGTTAACCCCATTCGGTACATTCGTTTTCCTCTTCAGCGACAAATACGCTTGGTTAAGGCTAAACGGTGTGATAGCAGCTCAAACTCTCTAATACAAGTGAAATGAGTCTCTGGAAATGCCAGGTGGAGATCAGATCCATATTATATTCTCACCTCCGCAGCATGTCAAGACTCACTGTGCGATTTGGTTTGTCAAAGTTTGAAAAGCAACTGTCCTATTGGCCAATAGCCTGACTGACAGGAAGACAGGTGAGAGACGGACGGCTGTGGTCGTGGCTCAGACTGGCATGTGCATCTCTGTGTATTCGTCGTGTCCTTCCTTCTCGTCAAAAGTGGGCTCTGCATCATCAGCATCCAACTGAGAAAGAGAAGAGGGACAGAAGTGTCAAAAAAACAGTACTAGTCAACCTGATTTTGAAAATAACATCCAGCAGTCAGTTCTGGCAGGTCACGTTAGTCAAGCTCGGATCAGCTGACACATCTACCTATAGGGATACGGCGTCTATCACAGCATACGTATATAAGCTCCTTCAGTACTATCAGCAGCTGTCACGTTTCTCCAGAGCTCATTTACCCTCCTCCATCCCCAGATCCTCCTCTCATCAGTCAGGATTTAGTGTGCTGATTGTTGTTGAATCAGACTAAATTCCCAAATTATGTTCTACATTTAATATCAACATTAATGATATCTGCAATACATTGTTGGTTCTGTTCCGTTTACCCTAAGGGGGTTATCGCTGCTCTCCTTGCTCTTATCCATGCTAGGCTGCTTGGATGCACAGGGAGTTCTTTCCCAGAACAGAAACATACCGCCCATCCACACTATATGCTAACTGTCAATCATCTTTAACGATAGTGGTCCTGACAGAACTACTTTAATGTTTTTTTGTGCATAATTTAAAAAAAAAAAAAAAAATAACGCTCCATCTCCAAGATGTCACCAAATCCTCTAAAATAAAAAAATAAAATAAAAACATTTTAGGAACACTGTTTCAAACAGACTTAAAAAGACTTAATGTTTCCCATCTATATATCATTTTGTTAGTTCCCTAGAAGTAAGTACCGTTCAAAAGCTTGAGGTTGGTAAGATTTTTTTAAGTCTCTTATGCTCACTAAGGCTGAATTTTTCTATGAAAAATATAAAAACAGTAATATTGTAAAATATTAAAACTATTTAATAGTAATAGTTTTCTATAGTAATATATTATAAAATGTCATTTATTCCTGTGATCAGAGCTGAATTTTCAGCATCATTACTCCAGTCTTCAGTGTCACATGATCCTTCAGGAATCATTTCAATATGCTAATTTGCAGCTCAAGAAGCATTTCTTATTATTAATGTAGAAAAAAGTTAATATTTTTGTGGAAAATGTGATGCATGTTTCTCATCAGTCTAAAAAAGAGCAGCATTTATAAGGAATAGAAATCTTTAGAAACACAAATAAATGTACTGGTCACAAAAATATTTTAAAATAAATCTGACCCCAAACTTTGCATCCCTTTGCATCCCTAAGAAGCAAGCAAGAATGTATTTGTGTGTGCAAAGTTCCTTACACACTGCATTTCACGAGGGCTAAAGATGCGTGACAGAAGAAACATCTTGACAGGGACGGTCATGATGAGAACGAACGGGAAAGCCAGCGACGCCACGGTGGACATGACCGCCCAGAGGACAGCGAGACAGACCACCTGTATCGCCGTGAACAGATGCATACGCAGGGTCCGCACCTGAGGAGCAGCGATTCAGTCAAGATATACAGTACAAACCATATGATTTCTGTACAGTATCTGATCCCATTACTGCACCAATGTTAAGTACCCTTTTAAAGGGACTAATGAACCAAAATCCTCTTTATGAATAAACAAAAAACAGATCGGGGTCCTGACCTTGCGCACGTAGGTGTGGTCTGGGTGGTATTTTGGGGGCATCAGCAGGAGCAGGATCCGTTCTGTCAGCTGGATGCCATTCAGTGACATCACACCCATGTACAGGAAGATGCCAAACAACACAGCGATTGGGATTTGACGGAGCAGATCACCGATTACTATTGAGAGACCTACAACCAACAAAATTTGCAGTATGAGTACATTTTATATTTTTTCTTTATTTAATTCATATGTTAATACATAATGTAGTAATTTACACTGATTTAATGTGCATGTAATGAAATATTATGCATCTTAAAAAAATGACCCAACAAGATATTATGTTACCTTGATTTTACCATGGGTAAAGGGTGTTTTTACCCATTGTGTTAAAAATCACTGTAATACTTAGACTTGGGTTGCATATTGTTTTTTTTTTTAAACAGTGTGTCCAATAAATTACATTTACCTGTCTGATCATGAGAAAATTTAATTTTAAATGAATGAATAAAAATGTATTCAAATATTGGTAACACTTTTTTCAATAGTCCACTTTAGA